>PQFF01000387.1:84402-98999 GCA_003547095.1 Diversispora epigaea
TACTAATAAAAATTATAGCCCTACTCTAGGGCTACAAGTTCTTATAAGATAGTTTATACTTCCGATGGATAGTTATTGAAATCGAGAGACATTACGATTAATAATTTAATTTGACATTTCTGGTTAACTTTATTTAAGACACGATTTTCGAACAAGCAAGCATTCAACTTTAATAAAAAAGACATCATATAATAGCCCTTGATCAGGAGATTCTTTTAAAAAAAAGTTTGTGCAATTTAAATCATTCTTTGTGCCACAATTTACTTTTAAAATTTATTAATAAATTTGAAAAAAAACAACTGTCCGGATACTTTTGGCAGGTTGGTGTAGAATAGATTCTACATAAATCTCAAAAAGACAAAATCAATTTTGGAAACATGTACATTTATAACCAAGTATTATTAACTATAGAAAAGGGAGGGATTCCTCAAAACAAAAAAAAATATTGATTAAATAAAGAAAAATAGATAAAATTTTTGATGTAAATAAGTAGAAAAATATGTAAATCTAAAGATACTTGTTGATTATTTTTCAAAATTCCAAATTATTTATATAGTGCCAAAATCCCAAATCTCAAATTCCAAACAATTTGGACAATATATATACCATACATATGTCTTAATTAATTGTGCTATATGTAAATTATTTGCAAGGCATAAAGATTTGTTAATTATTTACAAATAGCTAATTTGTATCAAAAATTTAATTATTTAATATAAGAAAATCTTAAAAGTCAAGTATTTAAATTTTAAAATTTTTAAAATGAAAACAAGTAGGTTTTGAAGACATCTTATAATGTTTAAAATAAAGAAATAAATAATTATAAAATTTTTATTATTCAAAAAAAAAAATTTAAAATTAATTATTAAAACAAAAAAAATAAATCAATTGTTATTTATTTTATAAATGTCATCAAAACTAATTAGATTTTGACTCAGCTCTTAAAATTTCAAGTTTTAATTGTATCTGATTAATTAATTACATCAATTACTAATAAAAATCAAAATTTACTTTAACTCAATTTTAATTTTCTCAATTTTAATAGTGTCTGATTTAATTCAATAGTTTTGATGACATGTATAATTTATTTTAAGTATTGAAAAAAGTTAAAATCTTTTATTTAAAATATTTGATACAAAACTTATTCAAAAAACAAAATCATTATCAAATAAATTGTTATCTTCAAAAAACAAGATTAGAAGACTTTTATCTTTGTATTCTTATACTACTATATCAAATGATCAAAAATTAATAAAATTTTTAATACAAATTAGTTTAACTTATTGATATATTATTTATAAATCTCCTCGCTTATTTGTATATTATTTCAAATTTTCTTGCTTATTTATATTAAGTATATTTTTTTTTATATTTCAAACTAGTTTATAGTTACTGTCAATAAATACTGCTTATTTATATTGTCAAAACTATTAAATTGAATTAAATAATTAAATTTAAGAAAAATTAAAATTGAATTAAAGCAAATTTTGATTTTTACTAATAATTGATATAATTAATTAAATTAAATATACAATCAAAAATTAAAATTTTAAGAGTTGAATCAAAATCAAATTAAGTTTAATGACATATATAATAGAAATCACTGGTCGAAAATTTATAAAACCTACACCTACCGGATACCAGATAGGTGTAGTATCCGTGCTTAATATCATATACATATTGAGTACCCGATAGGTGTTGTTGACCGTGATTTACCTTCCAAATAAATGACAGAAACAGACAACTATTAGCAGGGATTAATTTGTATAAGACACACAGCACTATACTAGAACCCCGAGCAATCTATAAATAGGTCACATTAGAGTTTGCTTAGCCATCATAGTAAATTTTTTTAAAAAGTTGCTTATTTTTAATTAAAATTTAAAAATTTACTTACAAAAATCATATTTTTCCTTTCTCATTACCTATTTTAGTATTATCTGACCTATTCATAGATTGCTCAGGGTCCTACTATACTTAATTTACTAAAGCTGAAGGATTTATACTATTATTAAAGTATATTTGGGAAAGAATTAAGGTATTACAGAATTAAAGCGAAAGAGGCAGGGGTGAGGTTTTATAAGAGTAAACACTAAGTTTAATACTAATTCACTAAGAATTCAAGCCCAGAATACTAAACAAGACTAAATTTATATCAGATAACGAGATCACACAGTAAGTTATCTAATTATTAAACAAATATCGAGATTACTAAGCAGGGTATTTAAAAGAATTTCACTAAGAAACTATAAATTAATTATTAAGATCACAAAGCAGAATAATAGTTTATAATAAAGAATAATACTCAGATCACATAGCAAAGTATTATTATAAAGGTTTTTACAAAGAATTAAATAATAATTCATCAAGAAATGTATTATTTAATTAAACTATAAGAAGTTTATTATTGAGTTAATAGACCTTTCTAACCAACTAACTGAGAATTGAGAGAATAGAAATTCAATCCTTTATATATATAATAGATTATACTATTGATTATGTTGTACTTTATACTATTAATTACGCTATCTATTACACTTTTGATTACACTGTACTATATACTATTGATCTACAGTTGTAATACATACCCTATAAGAAATACGTATGTTTAAAAAATACTTAAAATATAATTAAAATATTATTAAAATATTATTAAAATAAATTAAAATATACTTAAAATATACTTAATTGTATTTATAAAAAACTACTTAAAATATTATTATTTTGTACTTAAAATATATTAAAATATGCTTAAAAAATACTTGATTTAGGTAATAAGTAAGTATGTTTTAGATATATACTTAAAATATACTTAATTGTATTTATAAAAAACTACTTAAAATATTATTATTTTGTACTTAAAATATATTAAAATATGCTTAAAAAATACTTGATTTAGGTAATAAGTAAGTATGTTTTAGATATATACTTAAAATATACTTAATTGTATTTATAAAAAACTACTTAAAATATTATTATTTTGTACTTAAAATATATTAAAATATGCTTAAAAAATACTTGATTTAGGTAATAAGTAAGTATGTTTTAGATATATACTTAAAATATACTTAATTGTATTTATAAAAAACTACTTAAAATATTATTATTTTGTACTTAAAATATATTAAAATATGCTTAAAAAATACTTGATTTAGGTAATAAGTAAGTATGTTTTAGATATATACTTAAAATATACTTAATTGTATTTATAAAAAACTACTTAAAATATTATTATTTTGTACTTAAAATATATTAAAATATGCTTAAAAAATACTTGATTTAGGTAATAAGTAAGTATGTTTTAGATATATACTTAAAATATACTTAATTGTATTTATAAAAAACTACTTAAAATATTATTATTTTGTACTTAAAATATATTAAAATATGCTTAAAAAATACTTGATTTAGGTAATAAGTAAGTATGTTTTAGATATATACTTAAAATATACTTAATTGTATTTATAAAAAACTACTTAAAATATTATTATTTTGTACTTAAAATATATTAAAATATGCTTAAAAAATACTTGATTTAGGTAATAAGTAAGTATGTTTTAGATATATACTTAAAATATACTTAATTGTATTTATAAAAAACTACTTAAAATATTATTATTTTGTACTTAAAATATATTAAAATATGCTTAAAAAATACTTGATTTAGGTAATAAGTAAGTATGTTTTAGGTATATACTTAAAATATACTTAATTTTAAATATGTTTTAATAATATTTTAAGTATATTTTAAGTATATACCTAAAACATACTTACTCATTACTTAAATTAAGTATCTTTTAAGTATTTTTTAAATATATTTTAAATATATTTTAAATATAAAATAATAAGATTTTAAGTAATTTCTTATATACTTAAAAAATACTTAAAAAATACTTAATGAAGTATATTTTAAATATATTTTAAGTATATTTTAAATATCGTAGTTTTTATAGAGATATTTTGTTATACTAATTTTTAAATAATTTACATTAAAATTTATAAAAATAGAAATAATATAATAATAATAATTAATAATAAATAGTAAGGTAATAATAAGCAAGGTTGTGGTCGTACACTGTACTATTTAAAATTTAAGTACAGTACAGTATTTGTACTAGTACGTACAGTACACGTACAATTTAGTACATCGATCAGGTGAACACATTAACCAATTAAAATTATTCATATCATATGATTCACCAATCATGTGAGAAAATTAACCAATTAAAATTATTTATATCATATGATTCGTCAATCAGGTGAAAGCATTAATCAATTAAAATCCATGATTCAGATTTGTACTAATGTACTAATTTCAAAATCTTCAAGTACAAGTACTGTACTAGTACTGTACTGTACTGTACTTAGTACAGTACAGTACAAATTCCCAACCCTGATAATAAGTATAAATAGTAAATATAAAATAATAATATATGTAATAAATAAAAAACTACTAGAGTTAACAGTGTGAAAAATGTTTTTTTACATATATCGGGTATCTAATAAGTATGAAAAATATTTTCTCACACCTATCGGGTACCTGATATGTGTATAATATTAGGCATGGATACTACACCTATCTGGTTCCAATAGATGTAGATTTTATAAATTTTCAACCAATGGATAATAAGTGTAATACAAATTGAATCCAGAATTTAGTCAAATATAATTTAATAAAACTCTAAGCATTTTATAAATAAGTTAGATAATACTAAATTAAAAAACAAAATAAAAAAAATATAATTTTTATATGTAAATTTTTAAATTTTAATTAAAAATAAATAACTTTTTAAAAATTTACTATAATAACTAAATAAACTTTAATATGACATATTTATAAATTGCTCAGGATTCTAATTTGATTAATTAAACTTAGAATTTAACCACAGTACTATATATATTATCAAAACTATTAAATTAAATTAAACATAATTAAAATTAAAAAAAAATAGAGTTAAATTAAAACAAATTTTTAATTTTTGCTAATAATTGATACAATTAATTAAGTTAAACATAATTAAAATTGAAATTTTAAAAATTGAATTAAGGTCAAATTAGTTTTGACTATACTTGCACGTTAAATTATTTTGGGGTCCCGAAATTGCAATTTTGAAGAAAAAAATCAAAATAGTTTTTCATAGAAAATGAAATTATTTTACTTAAAATCTGAAATTTTTTGACCACTTAGATAAATTCCTTAATCAAAAATACATATAACTAGATACTTTTTTTACTTTCATATATAGAATAGATTCTGCATAAATCTCAAAAAAACAAAATACCTCAAAAATTCAAAATCAATTTTAGGAACATATATAATTTTGACAACATATATATATATATAGTATAATTATACATGTTCTTAAAATTAATTTTAAATTTTTGAGATATTTTATCTTTTTGAAATTTATACAAAATATATAGAAATAAAAAAAATATCCAGTTATATGTATTTTTAATTAAAGAATTTATCTGAATAATTAAAAAATTTTAGATTTTAAGTAAAATAATTTGTTTTTTATAAAAATATATATCGTCAAAATTATTAAATTAAATTAAACACAATTAAAATTAAGAAAAATTAAAATTGAATTAAGGTAAATTTTAATTTTTACTAGTAATTAACACAATTAAATCAGATACTTAAGATACTTGTTGTAATTATTTATAAAGGCAACTAATTACATTATAAAAAAAGATAAATTGCACCATATGTCACAATTAATTATAACACTTTTTTTGAATTACAACAGGTATCATTATCAGACATAATTAAAAATTGAAATTTTAAAAGTTGAGTCAAAGCTAAATTAATTTTGATAACATATATAATTTATACCTATTAAAATAAATTTTTTTTTTATAATTATAAAATTAATTCAAGTTTTTATAATTATATTTTAACTATTTTTTCTAAAATTAATTTAATTATTTTCAATTATAAAAAAAAATTTTGTTAATACACTGGTCGAAAATTTATAAAACTTACACTTATCAGACAGTATTGTACATTTTGTATGTTCCTAAGTTTTTTTACTGTTCCAATGTCCCATGTCTCAATGTTCCTACCCTTATTGGGCTTATAAAGATATATTAAAACTTTATAAATATATGTAAAAATCAATTCTAAATAACTTTAATTAATAACTTAAACTAAGTTTTATAATGGAATTTTTTATAATTTAAAAAATTATTTTTGTCCCAAAATGTTTCAAGATGTCTCATAACAATACTGCTTATCGGGTACCAGAGAGATATAGTGTCTATATCTAATATCGTACACATATCGGGTATCTGATAGATGTGAAAAATGTTTTTTTACATATATCGAATATCTGATAAATGTGAAAAATGTTTTCTCACATCTATTGGGTACCCAATATGGAAGTAGGCTAAAGCGGAGTTAACACGTGAAATCAGTCCAATTAAATTTCAAGATTGGCAAAATTAACCAATCTAATTACAAGATCATGTGTAACTTCCAAAATTTAAAACAAGCGAAACAAGCAAAAAAATAAAGATTTTTGTAAATAACTCAAAATTTTATTATGATAACCTGTTTTTTATCACTAAGTAAAAATGCTTAGTATGAAATTTTACATATAGGAATATTAACCAATCATTAATAACTTAATTAATAAAATTTTAATATAATTTNTTTAAAATTATTTTTGTCCCAAAATGTTTCAAGATGTCTCATAACAATACTGCTTATCGGGTACCAGAGAGATATAGTGTCTATATCTAATATCGTACACATATCGGGTATCTGATAGATGTGAAAAATGTTTTTTTACATATATCGAATATCTGATAAATGTGAAAAATGTTTTCTCACATCTATTGGGTACCCAATATGGAAGTAGGCTAAAGCGGAGTTAACACGTGAAATCAGTCCAATTAAATTTCAAGATTGGCAAAATTAACCAATCTAATTACAAGATCATGTGTAACTTCCAAAATTTAAAACAAGCGAAACAAGCAAAAAAATAAAGATTTTTGTAAATAACTCAAAATTTTATTATGATAACCTGTTTTTTATCACTAAGTAAAAATGCTTAGTATGAAATTTTACATATAGGAATATTAACCAATCATTAATAACTTAATTAATAAAATTTTAATATAATTTGATGATTCACGTATTAACTCCGCTTTAGCCATCCCCCCAATATATGTACGATATTAGGCACAGATACTACACCTATCTGGTATCCGATAGATGTAGATTTTATAAATTTTCGACTAGTGATAAAAACTTTATATAATTTAATTTTTTCTTTATTATTACAAATAAATTTCAAACTTTTTTTAATTATATCTTTAATTTTTGATAGCAACTTTGTAATGATATTAGTAATTTATTATTTTTAAATCAATTCTTTATTCATTTATAAATTATTTTTGTACAATATAATTCTTTGTCAAAAACTTTTTTTGTTATATTAAATGAAACATCTTTATTATACATTTTTTTCTTTTTTATTAATAAAAACTTCATAAACTAATTATCGCGGTTTGCAAATTAGTGCGATCATATGACAAAGCGATTATTAAAAATGAAAATCAGTGACTATAAAAAATTGTCATATGAAAAAAACTTGTATTACATATTATTATCAAATTAAATACATGGATATTATAGATCAGTCTTTTGAGTAATTATTTGAGTAATTATTTGATATTTTTTTAGACTTTTCTATAGTGGCTTTGTACCGATTATAAAAACAATTACAAATGACTACTCACGGATTACCAACGATTATTTATAGATTACAATACTTATTGGAAATAATAGAAGCTGTTTTTGCATTTTACAAGTAAGAATAGTTATATATGTTGTTTTTATTTATTTTAACATATTATTTGATAAATATATTATTGATTTATTATTTTTTTTTCTTTAGAAATAACATGGGACGTGCATTGAGTAAAGATTTACAGTGGAGAATAATCTATTTAAACTCTGATGGATATAATGAGTGAGAAATATCCAATCTTTATATATAAGTCAATCTACTGTCAATAAAATACTTCAAATTTTTAGTGTAGTTAATTCCTTAAAAAAAATTCCAGGTAAAAAAAAAATATTTACACATAATGAAATGGAAATTTTAAAATTATTAGTACAAAATAAGGTAGATTAG
The DNA here is from genome assembly GCA_003547095.1 of Diversispora epigaea. Lineage (NCBI taxonomy): Eukaryota > Fungi > Glomeromycota > Glomeromycetes > Diversisporales > Diversisporaceae > Diversispora > Diversispora epigaea. The sequence continues at coordinate 92,550 of PQFF01000387.1, forward strand.
TATTTAGATGAATTAGTATTTGAGATAGAAAATTATACAAATAAAAGAGTTTCAGTATCAACTTTGTGGAGATTTCTAAAATATATTGGAATAACTCGAAAAAAAATATGTTTTTTATGATAATATTATTTTTAATTTACATAATTATAATTAAAATAATTAAAAATAATTTTTTATAGCTTCACAAAGCTGCAAAAGAAAGGAATGAACTTGTTTGTGCAAATTATATTGCCACTATTGGAGAAAGNTTTTATAAATTTTCGACTAGTGATAAAAACTTTATATAATTTAATTTTTTCTTTATTATTACAAATAAATTTCAAACTTTTTTTAATTATATCTTTAATTTTTGATAGCAACTTTGTAATGATATTAGTAATTTATTATTTTTAAATCAATTCTTTATTCATTTATAAATTATTTTTGTACAATATAATTCTTTGTCAAAAACTTTTTTTGTTATATTAAATGAAACATCTTTATTATACATTTTTTTCTTTTTTATTAATAAAAACTTCATAAACTAATTATCGCGGTTTGCAAATTAGTGCGATCATATGACAAAGCGATTATTAAAAATGAAAATCAGTGACTATAAAAAATTGTCATATGAAAAAAACTTGTATTACATATTATTATCAAATTAAATACATGGATATTATAGATCAGTCTTTTGAGTAATTATTTGAGTAATTATTTGATATTTTTTTAGACTTTTCTATAGTGGCTTTGTACCGATTATAAAAACAATTACAAATGACTACTCACGGATTACCAACGATTATTTATAGATTACAATACTTATTGGAAATAATAGAAGCTGTTTTTGCATTTTACAAGTAAGAATAGTTATATATGTTGTTTTTATTTATTTTAACATATTATTTGATAAATATATTATTGATTTATTATTTTTTTTTCTTTAGAAATAACATGGGACGTGCATTGAGTAAAGATTTACAGTGGAGAATAATCTATTTAAACTCTGATGGATATAATGAGTGAGAAATATCCAATCTTTATATATAAGTCAATCTACTGTCAATAAAATACTTCAAATTTTTAGTGTAGTTAATTCCTTAAAAAAAATTCCAGGTAAAAAAAAAATATTTACACATAATGAAATGGAAATTTTAAAATTATTAGTACAAAATAAGGTAGATTAGTATTTAGATGAATTAGTATTTGAGATAGAAAATTATACAAATAAAAGAGTTTCAGTATCAACTTTGTGGAGATTTCTAAAATATATTGGAATAACTCGAAAAAAAATATGTTTTTTATGATAATATTATTTTTAATTTACATAATTATAATTAAAATAATTAAAAATAATTTTTTATAGCTTCACAAAGCTGCAAAAGAAAGGAATGAACTTGTTTGTGCAAATTATATTGCCACTATTGGAGAAAGTTACAAGTTAGAGCAATTGATATTTATTGATGAAAGTGCAAAAGATGAACAAACATTATCTCGCTTTTATGGATATGTACCTGCAAATATGCATGCACAAAAAAAAGTAGTATTTGTACGTAGAAAAAGGTATACATTATTGCCAGCTCTTTCTCTTGATGGATTTATTGCAATGGATATATTTGATGGAAGCTGTGACAGAAATAAATTTAGTAATTTTATTTTAAATCAATTGGTAATTTATTATTTTTTATTATTGTTATTAATATTTTTAATATTACAAAAAATATAATTTATTTAAATTTTTTAATTAATTTTAGTTACAAGTTATGAATCCATATCCTGGAAAACATAGTGTAATTATAATGGATAATGCACGTATTCATCATGATGCTGAACTAATAGAAACAATTGAAGCATTAGGATGTAGAGTTATTTTTTTACCACCTTATTCACCTGATTATAATCCAATAGAGACAGCATTTTCAACAATTAAACTTTGGATCAAACATAATCAAGTATTTATGGAATCATGTAATGATCCAATATATGTATTACGTGCTGCATGTACACATATTACAACAGAAATGGCTAAATCTTTTTTTAAATCCTCAATATATTGTGATATATAATTATTAAATAAATAATAATAAAATTTATAATTTATAAATATTAAATATTTTATTATTTTTATTATTTTTTTTATAATTTTTTTAGATAATATTAAAAATTAAATTAAAATCGATTATATTATAAAAATGTAACACTATTTAAAAATTAAGTAACACATGATTTGTAAAGCATGAATTTAAGAAAAATAAGTAAAATAAAGAATTTGTTTTTTATTTTGAAATAATTAACTTTGATGAAACTGCGATTAGAAAGCCTAAAAGCAGAGCTTTCTAAAGATGGTAAAACTATATTTTTAGCATTGATATTCGCAGAGTTATCTTCGTCTGTAGACGATTTTATTAAAATACTTGGGTACAAGTTTAAAGGTATTTTAATAAATCGTCTATGGACGAAGGTAACTTCGTGAATATCGATACTAAAAATATGATTTTAATATCTTTAGAAAGCCTAAGATTAGAGCTTTCTAAAGATAGTAAAATTATATCTTTAGCATCGATATTCATGAAGTTATTATCGTATGAAGTATAAAATTAATACATAATATTCAAACGGTAATAACTTCATGAATATCGATGATGAAAGAACAATTAAACTGCGATTAGAAAGCCTAAGAGCAGAGCTTTCTAAAGATGGTAAAACTATATTTTTAGCATTGATATTCGCGGAGTTATCTTCATCCGTAGACGATTTTATTAAAATACTTGGGTACAAGTTTAAAGGTACTTTAATAAATCGTCTACGGACGAAGGTAACTTCGCAAATATCGATGCTAAAAATATGATTTTAATATCTTTAGAAAGCCTAAGATTAGAGCTTTCTAAAAATAGTAAAATTATATCTTTAGCATCGATATTCATGAAGTTATTATCATATGAAGTATAAAATTAATACACAATATTCAAATGGTAATAACTTCATGAATATCGATGATAAAAGAATAATTAAACCGCAATTAGAAAGCCTAAGAGCAGAGCTTTCTAAAGATGGTAAAACTATATTTTTAGCATCGATATTCGCGGAGTTATCTTCATCCGTAGACGATTTTATTAAAATACTTGGGTACAAGTTTAAAGGTACTTTAATAAATCGTCTACGGACGAAGGTAACTTNGTATGAAGTATAAAATTAATACACAATATTCAAACGGTAATAACTTCATGAATATCGATGATAAAAGAATAATTAAACCGCGATTAGAAAGCCTAAGAGCAGAGCTTTCTAAAGATGGTAAAACTATATTTTTAGCATTGATATTCACGGAGTTATCTTCGTCTGTAGACGATTTTATTAAAATACTTGGGTACAAGTTTAAAGGTACTTTAATAAATCGTCTACGGACGAAGGTAACTTTGCAAATATCGATGCTAAAAATATGATTTTAATATCTTTAGAAAGCCTAGGATCAGAGCTTTCTAAAGAAAGTAAAATTATATTTTTAGCATCGATATTCATGAAGTTATTATCGTATGAAGTATAAAATTAATACACAATATTCAAACGGTATTAACTTCATGAATTTTTTTTACACATCTATTAAACTTTTAGAATTTTGTGATATAATTTATGATTTATAAATATTATTTGATTATAAAATATTTTTATTAATTTTTATTAATTTTTATTATTTTTTTATTATTTATTATTATTTTTTATATAGTATTAAAAATTAAAATAAAATTAATTATAAAAAATATTTAATAAAAAGATGCATGTTGTTTTATATTTTTTTGCCATCCAATTTTAATTATACCCAGTTTTTCTAATTGATTATCACTTAAATCTTTAATTATATTAACAGTTATTTCTTTATCAACAAAAGCTTTTTCAAATTGAGTATAAATGCCTGGAGTATTAAATTTACTATCTAATGCTTTTAAAATTCATAAATAGTAGGTATTTTCTTTATCTATTTCAAAATAGTATAAGCATTTGGAACAAATATAACAACTACCTAATTGATAGATAGTAGTACTTTTGTTTTTTTGGGGAGGCATTTAAAAGATTTCGCATGTAAAATAAAATGCGCTTGTTTTTGTTTCTTGTTTTTGAAAATTTATTTTCAAAATTTTTATGAATTTTTATTGGCTAATAGCTGATCATTATCACGTGATATGTATTTGTTTATAGTCGACTATTAAATCAATTAGATTATCAGTTTTATGCATGATCGCACTAATTTGCAAACCGCGATAATATCTAAGAAAATTATATACTAAAATTTTTTTTTATTTNAAAGAATAATTAAACTGCGATTAGAAAGTCTAAGAGCAGAGCTTTCTAAAGATGGTAAAACTATATTTTTAGCATTGATATTCGCAGAGTTATCTTCGTCTGTAGACGATTTTATTAAAATACTTGGGTACAAGTTTAAAGGTACTTTAATAAATCGTCTACGGACGAAGGTAACTTTGCAAATATCGATGCTAAAAATATGATTTTAATATCTTTAGAAAGCCTAGGATCAGAGCTTTCTAAAGAAAGTAAAATTATATTTTTAGCATCGATATTCATGAAGTTATTATCGTATGAAGTATAAAATTAATACACAATATTCAAACGGTATTAACTTCATGAATTTTTTTTACACATCTATTAAACTTTTAGAATTTTGTGATATAATTTATGATTTATAAATATTATTTGATTATAAAATATTTTTATTAATTTTTATTAATTTTTATTATTTTTTTATTATTTATTATTATTTTTTATATAGTATTAAAAATTAAAATAAAATTAATTATAAAAAATATTTAATAAAAAGATGCATGTTGTTTTATATTTTTTTGCCATCCAATTTTAATTATACCCAGTTTTTCTAATTGATTATCACTTAAATCTTTAATTATATTAACAGTTATTTCTTTATCAACAAAAGCTTTTTCAAATTGAGTATAAATGCCTGGAGTATTAAATTTACTATCTAATGCTTTTAAAATTCATAAATAGTAGGTATTTTCTTTATCTATTTCAAAATAGTATAAGCATTTGGAACAAATATAACAACTACCTAATTGATAGATAGTAGTACTTTTGTTTTTTTGGGGAGGCATTTAAAAGATTTCGCATGTAAAATAAAATGCGCTTGTTTTTGTTTCTTGTTTTTGAAAATTTATTTTCAAAATTTTTATGAATTTTTATTGGCTAATAGCTGATCATTATCACGTGATATGTATTTGTTTATAGTCGACTATTAAATCAATTAGATTATCAGTTTTATGCATGATCGCACTAATTTGCAAACCGCGATAATATCTAAGAAAATTATATACTAAAATTTTTTTTTATTTTTTTTAAAAATTATTTTTAATATATTTATTTTTTCTAAAAAATTATTATTATTATTGTAACTTTCAATATCTATTTTATTTTATATATTGTTTATAAATTTATTTGAATTTTTTTCTGATATTTCTAATATTGAAATATTATTATTATTATTATTTTATATACTTTCTACAAATTTTTCTTCTAAATTTTCTCGTATTAAAATATTACTATTAATTTCTATATTAATTGTAATACCTGATTCTATTTGTGTAAAATATTTATTAATTGATAAAAAATCTTTTGCTACTTTTGTATAAATACCTAATAGTTTATATTTTCAATAATATGTTATAGTAAATTTACCAATATAAGGTACTTTTTTTGTTTTATAATATTTTAAAAAATAAAATAAAATTTTATTTTTTTATATATTTTTATATGATTTTTAATTAAAAATTAAAAAATAACATGTTATATTTAAAGTTATTTTATCTAATTTTAATACTTTTTAATTATAATTTTCACCTGAACTGTTTAATAAATAATTACTATCAGTTTTGTATTTATCATCATCATTATTATTATTTAAATATTGTGAAAAAAACTGACTAGTGCTTTTATTACATAATTGATTCTTTAATTTATTTTTAATAATTAATTTTTTATATAAAATTGATATACATCAGGAAATTTTAATAGGCGTAAATTTACGGAAATTTAACATGGCGTAAATTTCCGTCATATTACGGGACCTACGGAAATTTTCGAAAATATGACGGAATACTGACGTTAATATAAATTTCCGAAAATTTATCGTGTAATAAAATTTCGAAAATTTTCGGTATAATAAATTTCCGTAATTTAGATATTTCAAAATATTTTCGAAGCTTTTCGAAATAATCTGCTTGTTTTCGTTTCATTTCATTTTATTTTTTCAAAATTTTATATTTCACGATAAACGTTTATTTTTATTTATTATTATTTATTATTATTATTTATTATAAATAAACAAAAAAATTTATATACAAATAAAGAAAAAAATTATTCTTCATTATTATCATTATTGCTACTTTCGTTATTTGATTCATTTTCACTTTCATTACTTTCATTTTCACTTTCATTTTCACTTTCATT
>PQFF01000387.1:104700-119968 GCA_003547095.1 Diversispora epigaea
GAAAAAGAGTATATAGTTTTTTGAAAAAGTTCGAAACAAAATAAGTTTTTGAAAAAGAGTATATAGTTTTTTGAAAAAAGAGTATATAGTTTTTAAAATTTCTGGAAAAAGAATAAATAAACAAGATCATTTTGTGAAAAAGTTCAAACAAAATAAATAAACAAGATCATAAATAAACAAATAAACAAGATCATAAATAAACGAAATTTTTCGAAATTTTTTAAAACGATAAACTTTCGAAAATTTTTAGGCAAATATTTTCGTAATAATTACGAAAATTTTCGAAAATTTTTTAAAACGTCAAAATTACGGAAAATAGCATCCGTAATATTACGGAATTTTAACGTTTCAATAACTTTCGAAAATTTTCGAAAATTTCCGTAATATTACGCGAAAAATTACGGAAATTTAATATCACGTTAAAATTACGGAATATTACGCCCGAAAAAATTTCCTGATGTAATAAAAAGTGTATATATTCTTAAGTTAAAATAATTGAACTATAAAATGGTAATTTTTTTTAATATCACACAAAAATAAATTAATCTTATTATATTAAAATAACTGATTTTTAAATCTATATAATACATTTAATATTAAAAATATTTTAATCAAAACTGATAAATTTAATAGCTTTTAATTTAATCTATCAAAATTATTAATTAAAAAGTTAAAATTTTTATTTAAAAAAATATAATATTTTATTAAAAGCAATTTATTATTACTATTGAGATAGAGTTAGTTATAAAAGTTTTGCGTTGTAGTTTTTAATTATAAGATTATATATATTTTATTTTTATAATATCAAATGTATTAAAATATCAATATCAGTAAAATTAATTAATAATTTAATCAGATCAACATTTATCATGTGATTATAATTATCAGAAATTGTGTCAGAATTTAGTCAGTAAAAAATTAATTAATTTTTGAATCAGAATTTAACTAATACAATTTAATTAACTTTTGAACTAGAATTTAGTTAACATAAAATTAATTAGACAAAGATATAATTATTAAGCTAGCTTTAATATTAATTGAATCTTTCACTTTTAATATATAGTATTAATATATAATATTGTTAACAACAACTAACTTTTATATCTACCAAATAATGACATTATTTACTAGTTAAAAATTCAAAAATATTATACATATCAGATACCAGATAAGTATAATATCTGTACCTAATTTTGTACACTTATTGAATATTTAATATGTGTAGTATTTTTGAATTTTCAACCAGTAATTGCTAAGAAACATCTTATCTAAATATAAATAATTTAAGATTATAAAATATTAGCTCTCATATCCTAAACCATTATTAATTAATCCAATGGTGTACCACCAAAATTTATTGATAATTTATACTAAAATATCATTGTGAAATAGATTATTACATGGTAAGATTATATATTACTTATTTAACCAATATATTATATATGTCATTAAAACTAATTTGGTTTTAACTATACATGTTGTCAAAACTAATTTGACTTTAATTCAACTTTTAAAATTTCAATTTTTAATTACGTTTAACTTAACTAATTATATCAATTACTAATAAAAATTAAAATTTGCCTTAACTCAACTCCAATTTTTTTTAATTTTAATTGCGTCTAACTTAATTCAATAGTTTTGATGACATGTATAATTTTGACTTAACTCTTAAATTTTTAATTTTTAATCATGTTATCATAGGTGTACTTTTATACTTCCCACTTACGATTCTTTTAAGAAGTTTATAGTTCTTCCCATTAGATACAAGACTTTTAGTTTGATTATTACTTTATTTTAGAAGGCACCAGTAGTAGGGTAAAAATAGGTGTTCTGGCCTAGCACTAGTCATCTTACTATATTTCACGCCCCAAAAACATCATCAAGCATATCAATTTTTTGCATATCAATTCAAGCTTTTGGCCACACAGGAAAGCCACTAGCTATACCACTTCAAGTATGTGGCATAATTTATTTTTTTCGTTGCATTTTTATATCAAAATACATTAATTTTTTATATATCTAGAACACATTTAATTATATAAATTCATATCAAAAAGGATATCAATTATTTATGATATACAGCTCGCTATTAAAAAAGTCCAAAAGAAGCGGTGAATAATATGAATTTAATGAATATCATGATCCCTTCTCAGACGTGAATCAAGCTTAAATTGCATACCATTACTAATTGATATAGCAGAATTCAATCTAAAGTCAATTCTTCAATATTTTTCTGGTCCACAAAAATCTAACCTTTTAAGTATCGATATCAAAATCTAACCTCAAACCTAACCTCTTAACTACTAAAATTTATATACATATCAAAAGTCTAACCTCAAACCTAACCTCTTGGATACTAAAATTTATGCCGATATTAAAAGTCTAACCTCAAATATAACCTCTTGGATACTAAAATTTATATCATTATCAAAAGTTTAACCTCAAACCTAACATCTTAAGTATCAAAGTTTAATTTCATTTTGCATAGCTTTTTCATGTAATCTATTAACATACTGAATTATATAATAACTTCTCTTATGCAAATTACATCGTTCACTAGCAGATCCAGTAGGTTTACCACAATCAGTACAAGGATACCGCTTCTTAGCCTGATAATGATGTCGACATCCTTCAGGTCGAGTACAAGCTTTTCCACAAACTTTTCCAGAGTTATGTAAATAGTCACAGGAATATGATGCCAACATCTTATATATAGGATAGAAAATTTAAATTGAACAAAAGTTTACACAATATATATATCAACAAATTTATACCAAGTATAAATATTTTAAATTTAACAAAAGTTTACGCAATATATAAATCTAACTTCAACATACAAGTCTTTAGGCGATGAATTGGGGATTCGAGGCTCTGCCTTTTCTTTGAATCATGTGACTACCTCCGACAATATTTTCAATACAGAAAAAAAAACTAATGATTTATGTTCCGATACTGGTACAATAAAAAAAATAACTGGAACGAATATTTAGATCAATTTTTCTTTTCCTCCTTAACTTGTGAGTGAGCAGGGATATGTTAGGATATAGTGTTCCATCCTCTCCCTCCAATAAATGAATAAGATTATATATAGTTCCATCTCGAATATATTTTTTTAATGTAAGTTCGAATAAATTTCTAGACTTGTAAGCCATATCTAAACGAATTTGCTTACACTCTGCATCTTTCTGTTGTTTAATCGAATTTAAAGTTTCCTGTGTAGTTTCAATAAATCTTTGATGTATTGCCTCTGTAACTTCTTTAACTCGAGCATTGATTTCATCTTCAGAATTAGTTACTTGTAAGTCCGATCTAAGATTAATCTCAGTTTGATCTAAGTTCGGACTAAGATTAATCTCGGTTTGATCTAAGTTTGATCTAGAATGATCTAAGATTGATTTAGTACGTCGCTGTAGATTTTTTTTCTTTGCATATTTATCAATTTCACTAATTAGTAATGACTCAATATCAGAATGAATACTACTTGCCTGTTCTTCTGACAAAGGATTATGTACCCTAGAAGTAAGTCGATTCCATATATTCTTTTTTATGGAAGGGGGTAATTTTTTAAGAAGTTCTGAATAATGTTCGTTATACCTGCCATCCAAATTCAAAATCCAAATGCCGAAATCCCAAATGCTGAAATCCCAAATTCCAAATTATAATTAGTATTTTTTGCCGAAATCCCAAATCCCAAATCCCAAATACTAATAATTTGTGCATTTTGGCGTCCCAAATCCCAAATACTAGTAATTTGTGCATTTTGCGTTCCAAATCCCAAATATTAGTAATTTGTGCATTTTGGCGTCCCAAATCCCAAATTATTTGGGATTTGGGCAACACGTATAATGTTCGTGGAAATTCGTCATTTTATAAATATATAGATTCTGGAAATTCCAAATATTCTTAGAATTCTAAATATTCTTAAAATTATAAAAATTCGTAGAATTCTTGAAATAATCAGCAGAATTAATATGATCAAAAAAAATATATAATCAGAATATGGAGTAAGACCAGTGATATAAATAGACGTGACATATATATCACTGGCGCAGTAGTCACATAATAATCAAATTTCAGATAATCATATCTTTACGAATTTTTTTTGAGCTACATAATACATGATATTTTATATCATCCGATGAATCTGATAAATTTGATTCAAATGGAGTTTCGGGTTTTTTAAAAGACTTAGTTTTACATTTTGACAAATGCTTTATTATATCTCCTATTTCCCACTTAATCTCTAATACTTTATCGGTGACATTATCTATTTCTTCTTCTAATAAATGAAATTTTTCTTCAAGTCTATCAACCATTTCATATATCTTTTTAGTATTGGGATAATGCGATTTTTTTATTGCGGAGCAATAGCTCTTCAAGCCTACTTTAGTTGATGTCATTTTTTTTTGTAATATATATATATATATAACGAAAATTTATTGAATATATTTAATATATAAGAAAAAAAATATTAATAATGAATGTATCGATCTTATCTGGAGGCTAACATATAGTAACTAATTAAGTAACTTTGGATTTATCATATACTTGTTTTCTAATGTTGGATGATGTTGAGCTACTATTGCTCTTTTTTCGGTTAACTTGGAAGACATACCTGTTTTAACTATACTTTTATAAGCATCAGTTCTCCAATGCCAATATGCCCAAGGCGTAATTTTATCTGAAAGTACCCAGTTCTTTGAATTAAGTGGACACATGGCCTTTTTCTCGGATTCAATCAATGATAATACATGGTTCTTAGATCAAAATCCAATATTCTTGGCATGGAATACTTTATTTTCAAAGAGACAATCTCGATATACTTGAGTCATAGGAGAAGTATTATCAGGATATGTATTTTTGGCCATTATTTCCATACCTCCTTTACTAACTCCCTTATGTTTCGATCTGGTAGATTTGTCTAATATAACATAGTGATAGGTTTTAGCTCGGATATGAATTGATTCAGTTATTATTTTACCTGGACATTCATCTTTGAATAGACCAATAGTCTTGGAATCATCAAGATCGAAAATATCAGGTCTTTCTGCCATATCTTTATAGATATCTTCAGTCTCAGTTTGAAATATAAATGAATCAGTATCCATATATCCGAGCTTAGCTTTATCACCATATTTTTCTTTTACATATCCATATCAGAATCGATACATTAGTAACTTACTAAGTCCCAAGACTGACGCACCAACAATAATTAGTTTATTAAGAACTACAGATGCCTAATCCATATGAGCACCAATGAGAGTATTGGATAATTGTCTAGCATATTTGAATGAAGATTTGCCTACTTTTTTTCGAAACTTCTTCTCATCATTATCATTATTCATGGCCATAATCTTAACATCTTGATACTTACGAACATTTTCCATAGTCTTGCCATATACTGAATTATTCATAAGCTTGAAGAAGTTCTTTTCAAAATCATNATAGGAGAAGTATTATCAGGATATGTATTTTTGGCCATTATTTCCATACCTCCTTTACTAACTCCCTTATGTTTCGATCTGGTAGATTTGTCTAATATAACATAGTGATAGGTTTTAGCTCGGATATGAATTGATTCAGTTATTATTTTACCTGGACATTCATCTTTGAATAGACCAATAGTCTTGGAATCATCAAGATCGAAAATATCAGGTCTTTCTGCCATATCTTTATAGATATCTTCAGTCTCAGTTTGAAATATAAATGAATCAGTATCCATATATCCGAGCTTAGCTTTATCACCATATTTTTCTTTTACATATCCATATCAGAATCGATACATTAGTAACTTACTAAGTCCCAAGACTGACGCACCAACAATAATTAGTTTATTAAGAACTACAGATGCCTAATCCATATGAGCACCAATGAGAGTATTGGATAATTGTCTAGCATATTTGAATGAAGATTTGCCTACTTTTTTTCGAAACTTCTTCTCATCATTATCATTATTCATGGCCATAATCTTAACATCTTGATACTTACGAACATTTTCCATAGTCTTGCCATATACTGAATTATTCATAAGCTTGAAGAAGTTCTTTTCAAAATCATTTTCAGCTTTTTGATGCAACTTAGTATTGAAATCAATGTATGGAGCAAGCCAATTAGTTTGGTTGAATGAAAGTATTTCAGTTATTTCATCTACAACCATTTTCAATTTAACGTAATATTGAAGCTTCTGATAATGGATTACATAGTTTTCTCGAGGACTGAAATAAGGAACTAGTTTCTTTATTTCAGAAAATCGTCCTTCATCTAATTTTTCTATCAACTTATTATTATATGGACTAAGCTGATTTCTTTTTATCGCAACATTCTCAACTACAGGAGGTAAGTCATTGAGATAATCATGTAACTTGCTAGGGAAATGTGCCTTAATATTTAAGAAATATCCTCTTGAAGTGTCTGATTTAGTATTGAGAATCATATTAAGATATCTCTTTTGCAAGTCCTGTCTATTACTTAATATTGCTCTAGTTGCAAGCCATTTATATTTTCTGATTGGTAGAAATTGACTCATAGCCCATCCGTAAAGATTATTTGCATCAACATATGAGATCCACGTTGTAGGTTGAGACAGATTATATTCATCTCCCATTCTTGGGTTATTAGCTTTAAAGTAATGGTGTACTGCCATAGCTATGCCTCCTCTTTTAGCTTTTTCAACAAAGTCATACATGCTTATTTCTGTAAAAAGTTCAATTTCCACTCCAGTCATTTTAAGCATTGCATCCCAAAATAATGAAGAAGCTATACCTGTCGCCCAAATTTAAAATCCAAATGCCGAAATCCCAAATGCCGAAATCCCAAATTCCAAATCCCAAATCCCAAATTATAATTAGTATCTTTTGCCAAAATCCCAAATCCCAAATCCCAAATACTAGTAATTTGTGCATTTTGGCATCCCAAATCCCAAATTATTTGGGATTTGGGCAACACGTATAGAAGGAGCCAATACATAATGTGCTAGATCAAGACTATAATGTTTCATAGATGTTTCTCGGAATTTTGTAAAGATATCTGTAAGAAGAAGTACATCAGTTTTAAGATATAAATCATGATACTCACCCAAATTCCTGCATCCGAATTCTTTCCATACTTTTTGGACATGTTCATAATCCTTTTGCGTAATTTTTCCATTAAGCTTTTCACTGAATGCCTCAATTGGAGGAAGCTTTGTTTCATTGAACCTGCCATCAGAATCGATATACTCATATGGAAGTTCTCCTTTACTACATACCAATGCTATTTGTTCGGGTGTATATTCCAATTTTTCATAATGTTACTTCATTATTTTATAATTTTCCAAAGTCCCAATACATCGATCTTTATCTATTCGATGGTAATGTTTGCAATCTATATTCTTGCATTTAATAGCATCCAAATTATCTGCAAGTTTAGCCAAGCTAGATAACATAAATTGATTACTGTCTATATATTTCATTTGACCCACCTTCATCATTTTATATCGTTCAAAAGTTTCTGCAATAACTGTAATCTGATGTGCATTGACAGATCGACCGACTGATTTACATACTAGTTGAGAGTAATAGCCTCTGAAATTATGGAATACTATTGGAATTGGTGTCTTCCATGGTTGAATTCGAAGTTGAAGATTGCAATCATTATGTGCCGAACCTCGATATTTGCCTGTGATATGATTGTGATCCTAGACTTTATCACCATTTAATGGCTTTTTACAAATCCAACATTCTGTAGATGCGTCAAACTTTTGCTTTGCTATTAAGTATTCTGTATTAGTTTTATGTGCCTTGGCACTAGCTCCACTATCATCTCTAATATCATTATTGATTGCTAAGACTTCATTAATTCGAACTAATTCTTTATCCATTCTTCGAACAAATACTTGGGTGGCATTTGATCCTCGATATGTGAAAGGTCCCCAAACCTCTCCAGTATCAATCCAATGAACTGAGTAATAAAAGCTACTAGGTACCTGCTCACCAAGTTTGCGCATGCTTTCACCATATGATTTGTCACATTTTTTATTTTTCGATTCAAAATCTGCATATATTATACAAGGAGCATACATCATCCTTATATAGTGTTTGAATTTTTCGATATCATTTTTACCTTTAGTAGGCATGTCTACTTTTTGTGGAGCTTCCTCCAATCCATAACAATGATCTTGATGATAATTCTTTAAATTTTCTGATGGAAAACTCCGGAAGCAATGATTACAGAGATACTTTTTTTCATTATGTTTTGTATCTTTGAATACTAATCCATCCGGATTTTTGATCTATAGAAAATGATTCCTTTGACCATATTTACCGGTATCTTCAGATTTATTAACATCAGTAAGAGCCATAAGATGAATGATATGTGGTTTTTTTGTCATGCACTCATTCGGTCTTGGATGGTTACATCCTACAACTTGACATGAATTAGGTATGAAGAAATTTTTATTAGCAATTACAGGTTTTGGAGTAGCAGTTTCCTCTTTCCATTCCCATACATTAATTGTGATATCTGAATTTTGGACTTCGATCTTTTGAAAGGTTCGATTGCAAATAGGAGTTGGCATTGGAATACCGTCCAAATTAACTATATTCAGATATGGTTTAAGGTAGGAAAGACGTTGTAAATTTTTGGTTACATCTTTATTGCTTGCAAAGTATGCACCTAAAGCATATTTTAAACACATGTCATCTCCTGTTTGAGAGTTGTCTGGATTAATAGTATATTTAGTATTGGCAAGTTTTTTGGGTGTTGGTTTGTAAGATCCGCCAACAGCTCTTCTATATGCATAAATATTAATATATATTATTTCTATTCGAGTTAATGTCAATCCAGATTCATTGCTTAAAAACTCTTCGATTTTCGCATCTATTTCTCCAACTGATAATGTTATATGCTCATCTATATCCTGTTCTGAAAGAATAGTTCACACTCTTCCAGAATGATATTTTTGGATATAAAATGAAATTTCTATTTTATAATCCCCTTTATCTTTCTTTTCCATTTTCATATAATTACAATATACCACTATTGATAATTTTATCTGGTCATTTCTTTGGAGTTCAGCTTTAAGTACATTTGTAATTTGTTTTTGAGCTGAAGCCATAAGGTAAGGCATGTATGGAGTTTCTGCATATTTTTTGGGATTGTCTATAGGTACATTAAATTCATATGCTGAGTTTTCATATGATGGGACAATTGCTTGCCATTTGGTTAATGAAGATAAACTTGAGTGTGGTCTATCTGAATCTCCAACTTCAGTTTTCTCAAAGATAATATCTCCTGATGGTATTGGATATTGAGTGGCAAATCCCCCTTCTATATATTTTGCTGAAACGAAATTTTTGCTCTTTGCCTTATTTGCTAAGAGAGTACCTCCCAATTCGGGTCAGATTTCTTCGATTTCTGGTTCTATTAAATCCAATGCAATAAGATAATCGATTTCTTCCTGAGTAATATTTGATTCGTTATCAGAAGGGATATTATTTTGTAATATCTCCTCTCTATTAGCTTGGGTTGATGGACCTAGGCCAGCTTCTGGATCAATTTGTGGGACTGGTTCTGGTATCTTGGAAGTTCGAACTACTTTGGGGGCATGTGTTCTAAAAGTAGCTGGAATTTGACATTGATTTTTATTACTAGTATAATGTTGACGAAGTTTTTGAGGTGTCGAAAGAGTTTTGTTACAGCATGTGCAAGTTCTATTTTTGGGTGCCATTGTATGTTGAAGTTAGATTTATATATTGCGTAAACTTTTGTTAAATTTAAAATATTTATATTTGGTATAAATTTGTTGATATATATATTGTGTAAACTTTTATTCAATTTAAATTTTCTATCCTATATATAAGATGTTGGCATCATATTCCTGTGACTATTTACATAACTCTGGAAAAGTTTGTGGAAAAGCTTGTACTCGACCTGAAGGATATCGACATCATTATCAGGCTAAGAAGCGGTATCCTTGTACTGATTGTGGTAAACCTACTGGATCTGCTAGTAGACGATGTAATTTGCATAAGAGAGGTTATTATATGATTCAGTATGTTAATAGATTACGTGAAAAAGCTATGCAAAATGAAGTTAAACTTTGATACTTAAAATGTTAGGTTTGAGGTTAGACTTTTGATAACGATATAAATTTTAGTATCCAAGAGGTTATATTTGAGGTTAGACTTTTGATATCGGCATAAATTTTAGTATCCAAGAGGTTAGGTTTGAGGTTAGACTTTTGATATGTATATAAATTTTAGTAGTTAAGAGGTTAGGTTTGAGGTTAGATTTTGATATCAATACTCAAAAGGTTAGATTTTTGTGGGCCAAAAAAATATTGAAGAATTGACTTTAGATTGAATTCTGCTATATCAATTAGTAATAGTATGCAATTTAAGCTTGATTCACGTCTGAGAAGGGATCATGATATTCATTAAATTCATATCATTCACCACTTCTTTTGGGCTTTTTTAATAGCAAGCTGTATATCATAAATAATTGATATTCTTTTTGATATGAATTTATATAATTAAATGTGTTCTAGATATATAAAAAATCAATGTATTTTGATATAAAAATGTGGCAAAAAAAATAAATCATGCCACATACTTGGAGTGGTATAGCTAGTGGCTTTCCTCTGTGGCCAAAAGCTTGAATTGATATGCAAAAAATTGATATGCTTGGTGATGTTTTTGGGGTGTGAAATATAGCAAGATGACTAGTGCTGGGTCAGAACACCTATTTTTATCCTACTCCAGTTAGTTTTTAGTTAGAATTAACAAACTATTATTTTTTTAAGTTATTACAATTTCGTCACTTCTATTAATAACTTCATTATTAATAATTACATTTATTAATAACTTCATATATTAATAACTTTCTTTATTAATAATAAATTCATCTATTATTAATTTTATAACTTCCTTTATTTAAGAACTTCCTTTATAAATAACTTTCTTGATCTAAGAACTTCTTTTATAAATAATTTTAGATACTTACATATTTTATTAAAGATTTTATTTTTAAACCATTAGTACTTCCTTTGTTATAATAATAATAAACATTATTTCAATCAAATACGATAATAAATCACTTTAATTATTGATTAAATATTTATTAATATTTTATTTAATGGTCACTTTCTAATAATATAATTATACTTCATAATTATAATATTAACTTTCAACTTTTATGAGTTTAAATTTTCAAGGTAAAAACTACTGTGTCACTATTGTGCACTAATACTATTGATCTATATATTATACTAATAATTAATACTAATAAATACTATATAATAATAAAATTGATACTAAGTAATACTAATTAATGATAATTAATAATAATTATAAAATATTTGTGTAACTATATATCACGTAAACATGTGACTTGTGTTACTTATACCTTGTGTGACTAACATCATTTGACATACTATTTATATGTTAATAATTATTACTATGTTAATCACTAGTCGAAATGGTCCAATTCGGCTAAAATTCGGCTGTACGATTTTCAGCCGAAATATAACCGAACGTTGTCGCGGGTGTACTTTCCTACATCCCACTTACGGTTCTTTTAAGGAGTTTATAGTCCTTCCCGTTAGGTACAAGACTTTTAGTTTGTTTATTACTTTACTTTTAGAAGGCACCAGTTAGTTTTTAGTTAGAACTAACAAACTAATTATTCTTCCAAGTCATTACAACTTCGTTACTTTCATTAATAACTTCATTATTAATAATTACTTTTATTAATAACTTTATTTATCAATAACTCCCTTTAATAATAAATCCTTTATTATTAAACTTAGAACTTCCTTTATTACGAACTTCCTTTATAGATAACTTCCTTATAATTCATACTTTAGATACTTCCATCTTTTATTAAAGATATCATCTTTAATTCATTAGTACTTCCTTTATTAAATAACTTTTTAATAAACATTATATCAAATAAATACGATAATAAATCTCTTTAATTATTTTTATTTAATATTTATTAATATTTTATTTAATGGTCACTTCCTAATAATACAATTATATTTTTATAATTATAATATTAACTTCCAACTTCCTTGAACTTAAAACTCTAAAGTTAAAAGCTGAGGAAACTAAGTCGAACAACTATCCTTTTTATAACTTTTTGGACTACTGTGCCATTACTGTGCATTAATACTATTGGTTAATATATTTACCATATAATTTACTAAATATAGAATATTTGTTATACTAATAATTAATGTTAATTAATACTATGTAATAATAATTAATACTAAGTAATACTAATTAATGATAATTAATAATAATTATATAATATTTGTGTAACTATGTCACGTGAACATGTGACTTGTGTTACTTACATTGTGTGTAACTAAAATATTTGTCTTTCTATTTACATGTTAATAAATGTTATTAATTATTACTAATCGTTATTAATAAAATTACTATCTTGATATTTATATTTCAATTTGTTAAATAATTATTTCTAATAAAATATAGGGTTAAATAATAATTATATGTTTTTGGCTATGGTAATTCTATCCGGTAACAGTTTCCCCCTCACTTAATCAAAATGTCCTCATTTTGACTTGTGATTTTCTTTTCTATTAGATACTTCTTCCTTTGGCGATTACTTCTACGTAGTTTAAGTCTTCGAGTTCTGTTCTTTCTTTCTTGGTTAATCCAATTCTTAGAGCTTTATATCTTAATGCCCTTTCTCGTCTCTTTTCTTTCCAATTAAGGTGTTGTCTTCTTCGAGTATTCAGTTCGTTTGGTGGATATTCCATTCTAACTGTTTCCTTTCTTGTTAGATTTTCTTTAATTATTTTATTTATATCCATTTTTCTTTACTTAAGTTTTAATTCAGGGTTTATATAGTTTCAAACTTTTCATTATACACGTGAAATTCTAAATTAACTGCTTTGTCAAATTCTGCTAATATTTCTTCGAATGTATCTCGATTTTTAATTATGATTTCGTCTTGTTTTTCTTCTTCTTGTTTCTGATATACTTTAAATAGATCGTTGTATTCTTTTAATTCTTTTTCTTTTTCTTCTTTTAAGATTCGTTCATTATTATACAGGGTTTTGTAACATAATATTGTACTTGGAACACAATATTCGTAACTCATTTCATTTTCTTTGCAATTTTCGCAATGAAATACTGATGTTTCTTTCTTCCAAATTATTGGTTCTATTGGTTGATATTTCTCTACTTCCTTAGTAAGTATTTCTATTCTTTCTTGTTCTTCTTTTAGTTTTTGTTGTTGTGTTCGATTTTTGTTTTCTATTTCGTTTATTTGATTTTCTTGATCTTGGTTTATCATTCGTAATTGTTCCAATTGTTGTTTTAACTCTTCAATTTCTTTTTCTAGTTCAGTTACTTGTTCCCAAATTTGAAGTGTTTCTTCCGTGATTTGTGTTCTTTCTGGTTCTTCAGTTGTTGTTACTCCCAATATTTGTTTAATTTCTTTTTCTATTTGTTCGTCTTTCATTAATTGTTCTTCCAGGGGTGTTGATATTCTTTCTGTCGTATTTACTTCTCTAGCTGTGGTTTTCCATTGCATTACGCATCTAAATACAAGGTCTTGCCAATATTCATCTTCCTTAATATTATTTTCTTTCTTACAGTCTCCACATTTGGAGTATCCATTAAACCAATATTTTTCGTGTTTCCAACAATACAGGTGTTCACAATGTAAATATTCATCATAGTTCATGCATTATTCCCATTTGCATCTTTCTCCAGCGAAGGATCTTATTTCCCAAAAGACTTGAGGTGCACATTTGCAGGGGTTGGTCTTATGATTGTGTTCGAAGCAATATTTACTTTGTTTTCTGTAACAAGTACAGATTTCGTATTCAATTCCTGCTTCATCATATTCTAAAGCACCATAGGGACAGTTTCTCTTGTCGTGAATCATGGTAATGTTTGCATCGAAAAGGTGAATATTTCCATCCTTTAATTTCTTGTGGTCGAAGAATTGACATTGTTGGGTACAATATTCAGTTCGTTTTCTTTGTTCAGCTTCTTTCCAATCTTGAGCTCTTCCTTTTCCTTTATTGTTTAGTCCAGCTTTCTTTAATATTTGTTCTTCGGTATCATTTGCCCAATCGNTATGGTAATTCTATCCGGTAACAGTTTCCCCCTCACTTAATCAAAATGT
Organism: Diversispora epigaea; assembly: GCA_003547095.1. NCBI lineage: Eukaryota > Fungi > Glomeromycota > Glomeromycetes > Diversisporales > Diversisporaceae > Diversispora > Diversispora epigaea. The sequence goes on from PQFF01000387.1 coordinate 118,840, forward strand.
CCTCATTTTGACTTGTGATTTTCTTTCCTATTGGATACTTCTTCCTTTGGCGATTACTTCTACGTAGTTTAAGTCTTCGAGTTCTGTTCTTTCTTTCTTGGTTAATCCAATTCTTAGAGCTTTATATCTTAATGCCCTTTCTCGTCTCTTTTCTTTCCAATTAAGGTGTTGTCTTCTTCGAGTATTCAGTCCGTTTGGTGGATATTCCATTCTAACTGTTTCCTTTCTTGTTAGATTTTCTTTAATTATTTTATTTATATCCATTTTTCTTTACTTAAGTTTTAATTCAGGGTTTATATAGTTTCAAACTTTTCATTATACACGTGAAATTCTAAATTAACTGCTTTGTCAAATTTTGCTAATATTTCTTCGAATGTATCTCGATTTTTAATTATGATTTCGTCTTGTTTTTCTTCTTCTTGTTTCTGATATACTTTAAATAGATCGTTGTATTCTTTTAATTCTTTTTCTTTTTCTTCTTTTAAGATTCGTTCATTATTATACAGGGTTTTGTAACATAATATTGTACTTGGAACACAATATTCGTAACTCATTTCATTTTCTTTGCAATTTTCNCAATGAAATACTGATGTTTCTTTCTTCCAAATTATTGGTTCTATTGGTTGATATTTCTCTACTTCCTTAGTAAGTATTTCTATTCTTTCTTGTTCTTCTTTTAGTTTTTGTTGTTGTGTTCGATTTTTGTTTTCTATTTCGTTTATTTGATTTTCTTGATCTTGGTTTATCATTCGTAATTGTTCCAATTGTTGTTTTAACTCTTCAATTTCTTTTTCTAGTTCAGTTACTTGTTCCCAAATTTGAAGTGTTTCTTCNGTGATTTGTGTTCTTTCTGGTTCTTCAGTTGTTGTTACTCCCAATATTTGTTTAATTTCTTTTTCTATTTGTTCGTCTTTCATTAATTGTTCTTCCAGGGGTGTTGATATTCTTTCTGTCGTATTTACTTCTCTAGCTGTGGTTTTCCATTGCATTACGCATCTAAATACAAGGTCTTGCCAATATTCATCTTCCTTAATATTATTTTCTTTCTTACAGTCTCCACATTTGGAGTATCCATTAAACCAATATTTTTCGTGTTTCCAACAATACAGGTGTTCACAATGTAAATATT
>PQFF01000388.1:1897-52012 GCA_003547095.1 Diversispora epigaea
TTTCTTGTTTAGATCTATAGAATAGTAATGTGAGTAATGTGCCGATTTTACTATAAAAATAGTTCTAAAAAGTAATAGTTAGTACCTTTAAATATCTGAAAATATTCTAAACTAATAAAATAAATATAATATTACTCACTTATAACTCTAAACTCTTTTAAACTATATAATTATCTTTTAACTCAAAATAATAATTGTAATATAATATTTAAAGAAAGAAATATTGTATCACAGATTAAAAAAATAATTTACAGATTAAAAAAATAATCCTCGGATTAGAGAACAATCCGGATTAATCCTTCAATCCGTAATTAATCCGTGATTAATCCGCGGATTGATATATATAATCCGAATTAATCCGGATTATATTTTTTTTAATCCGGATCTTTTAAATTTTTAAAAAATGATCCGTCAATCCGTGTCACCACGGATAATCCGTCGGATTGACGGATAAGTCATCCACGGATCGCACCTCTAGTCTCGTTATATTTAGATCGTTAGCCCACGCAGTAGTTTTTGGGATTGGGTATATGTAACCTAGTTTCCACTCACGTGGCATGTCATTTATATTTAAGGACATATTTATTATATTTCTTAAAGCTTCAACCGCATTACCCGGCAAGTGTTTAAACCATTCATATTGTAAATTTGATTGTCCCGGTGCTTTCTTATTAGGCAACTTAGAGATAATGTCTTCTAATTCATCAGTGCCTACTTCCGAGAGTAGTGTATCATACCATGCGATGTTAATGTTTTCTTTAGGTGTATAAAATATCTCCCATTTACGCAAAAGATTAGTGTCTAAGTTTCATTTTCTAGTCCAGTTGCTGAAGTGATTTTTTACGATCCTCTTAATTGCTTCTCCATCATTAACTATCACCGGATTGTCATTAGCATCTGTCGTTATCAAACAATCCATCACAATCGATTGTCTAGGTTTATCCAAGATACTATTAATCATGCGTTTTGGATTTGTTTTAAGATCATCCCACCGGCGTTCAATTGCCTTTTGTATATGTTGGAATGTTTCTTTCTTTTTTTCCACACGTGCAATTCCTTGGTAATGTAGACTCTCTGCTTTTAGAGCATCCACCAGAGCAGGGATTGAGTTGTTTTCTTTGAATAGTTTCTCGATACTATAGTTAAGATTAATTAGTTTTGTTTTTTCTTGGGTGGTTTTGGTTTGTTCTTGGATCCATTTAAATGATTTATGTTTGTTAACTATTACGAATCTATATATTCTGTTTATGGATTTGGCTATTTTAAAATTTTTTAGTGTGTTCTTTTTAACTACTTTATTATGCTTAAGCACTTTATTTTTAGGCATAGCTCGATCAGCGGCTTCTGTAATAATATTTTTAAAAGTCTCCCAATTTTTATTAAGCGTTTCGTAATTTGCCGTATATATATTGCTTCATTCTGTGAATGTCGAGTTTTCCAATTGTATTCTAACATGGTCAGTAAATTTTATCCATTTTTCATCACACATTCCTTTTAAATTATATTTAGGGCCCATGTTTCCAATTAACTCTTTATCTCTTGCAATTCGCCAGTTTTTTTTAATTTTGACACCCAGCCACTTATGGTCACTATCTGTTATCGCTTCCAAATTATCTAATTCGCATTCCTCGAGTTTATTTATCCACTCATGGGGGATCCAAATAGCGTCGATTCAGCTTTTTTCAGTTGAGTTGTCTCGATTCCATGTGTAGTCACCTTGGTCAGGATATAAGACCCTATAACTATCAATTAAATCTTTACTAGTTAACGACGAGAAAATCTTGCATTCAGGTGTTTCTGCTAAATTATTGTTGTTTCTGTCTAAGTTTGGCACAGGAACAGCATTGAAATCTCCAGCTACTATTAACTTATATTGTTTACGTTTTGCTTCACTGCACCAATTATTGACCTGATTTAACAAACCAACTCTTTCAGTTTTCTTACTTGGAAAATACACTTGGATAAAGCGTATTATTGTTTTTTTCGGAAGCACCAAGTCAATAGCTATCGCTCTTCCTTCATATCTTCTAACATTACAAACATATTTATTAAGATCTTTTTTTATAACAATGGCGACACCGGCCCCCATACCCATAGAGGACCAATGTATTCTATATTTGAAGCTGCCTTCGATAAACCATTTTTCTCCATTTTCTTTAATATTTGTTTCTGAAATACCTACGATATCAGCGTTCTTTGTTTTGATAAAATTAAAAAAAATTTGCCGCTTAATTGGGTCATTAAACCCTCTAACATTATATGTTGCAATATATATATGTTGATTGTCTATGTAATTTTCTGTATTATGTATATTACTACGCACACTCGTCATTTTTTCGCTTGTTTTATTACTATTTCCTGATAATTAGAATTAATCGAACTATTATTATTATTATTATTGTCTGTCATAAATAAAAATTATAAAGGGAGGGAACTTTTTATTGAGGCGAGCCTCTATTTTTTTCTTCAATAATTACATGAGCCGTTTTACTGGCAGGCGTCATGACCTGACTTTCAATATTATCTAACCAATTTACTAGTTGGTTGATGACATTAATTAACCTGTCATCTGATGAACTCCCACTAATATTGGTAGGTGGATTTGAGTTTTCCGGTTCAACAGAGTCTTCATCCATATCGACGTCGTCATCTGAGTCGAATGAATCTTGTTCGAGGTCAGCGTTTGTTTTATTCCATACGTGTTTTTCTAAGACAGTTAATCTTTCAAAAACCTCTAAAAGCAGAGATTCGATACGACTTAATCTATCGTTTGTATCGCCAGTGGACGCAGGTTTGTTAAATCTATTTTTCTTTGTTACATCTGCATATGTTGTATTTCCAGTTTGTCTATTTAATGTTGCTAAGTATCTGGGATTATATTTTTTATAGATGGCACCGAACTTTTCAAGACTATTGACTTTCTTTTCTTTAAACTCAGCGTCCCATTTTGTCAAAGGACAATTACTAATGAGATGCTCAATTGAGTAGCACCTGTGGCAGGTTTTAGTAGCAAAATCTACAATTTTGATAGTAGTTGTTGTGTTTTCATCATTCCAAGATGTGTTCAAAGCTGCATTTCGTGTTTCGGGGGAAGCAAAAGAAACTATAGCCTCTCCTCTACGTCGATAAGAAGTTTGTGTTCTAGGAAAGTAACATGTCTTTGCCCCGACTTTTTCAATAGTTGGCATAAGTTCCCTGGCTGTGATACCGTTTGGCAAGCCAATTACTTTAGCAGTAAATTCTCCACGTGACTTGAGCATTTCTGCAGTGAAATTAAGTGGCGTAACTCTAAATAAGTCATCACCAATAATAATACTCCAATTTTCAAGAATTTTTTCTGCACTATTTTTTTCCTTAAATATAATTACGGCTGATTGCCACATGTCATTTGTTCTAAGGTTCATTCTTTCAATATTCCCAAAAGTAGAAGATATTTCAAAAGCTAGTTCTTTGTACTTCATGCCAATAGGAATGTCCCACAACTTGATACTATGCATAATATCTCTTTGAGAATTCCTTTTAAAGATTACAGCCCTATGCATGTAGCTCAGCTGTGCTGCATCTGCACTTACATTGATTTTTTTAGCTGTATTCATTTTTTCTTCATTGTCAAAAAAAACAGAAATCATTCTTTGTCTATTGAAGACTTCTGAATTAACCGTAATTAATTCTGTCACTTCTCTAAACGATTTTTTAATTTTTTCGATTTTTTCCCCGATAGTTTTACCCGGAATTCGTGAAGCAAATGTCCAAATTTTATATTTCTTAGCCCCAAAGGCTTCACGCTATTCATGTTGGTTTTCATTAATATCTTCAAAAGAGATGATTGATTCATTATCTTCTACAACTGTTGTTTCTTGATTTTTACTTGTTGTATCGTTATCCACGACTTTCTATTTACCTTTTCGATTGGTTACTTGTTGCCATTCTTGAGTATCAGTATTGCTATTNCATGCCAATAGGAATGTCCCACAACTTGATACTATGCATAATATCTCTTTGAGAATTCCTTTTAAAGATTACAGCCCTATGCATGTAGCTCAGCTGTGCTGCATCTGCACTTACATTGATTTTTTTAGCTGTATTCATTTTTTCTTCATTGTCAAAAAAAACAGAAATCATTCTTTGTCTATTGAAGACTTCTGAATTAACCGTAATTAATTCTGTCACTTCTCTAAACGATTTTTTAATTTTTTCGATTTTTTCCCCGATAGTTTTACCCGGAATTCGTGAAGCAAATGTCCAAATTTTATATTTCTTAGCCCCAAAGGCTTCACGCTATTCATGTTGGTTTTCATTAATATCTTCAAAAGAGATGATTGATTCATTATCTTCTACAACTGTTGTTTCTTGATTTTTACTTGTTGTATCGTTATCCACGACTTTCTATTTACCTTTTCGATTGGTTACTTGTTGCCATTCTTGAGTATCAGTATTGCTATTATTATTAAAATTATCTTCTTCCAAATTCATAATATTTTGTTCATCTGTTGAAATGTTTTCTGCTTCCCAAGTTGTTTCTTTAAGCTGGGTATTGTTTCTTACGATGTTGGAGCTTTCCGACTGAGTTTCTCCTTGAGAGACTGAGCTTTTTTCAGTAGTGTTTTTCCCGGAGTTTTTATTATTATTATTTTTTTTGTCAAGAGGGTTGAATTTAAACCTGTTGCGTGTAGTCATCGGACTTCTAATGGAGGAGTAGTTAGCGACCTTCCTCCTAGGTCGGTTTTCCTGTTCGCTCATATCTGAGCAAAAATTCAATAAAAACTATAAAAAATAAAACTATTTCGAAATTTATTTACTGCGTATTTTTGAAAAATAAATGATAACCGGAAAGAGTTTTTATAATTTACTCCCTGGAAGCAATCAATGATTATATTAAAAAAAACTAAATTTATGAATTATTTTCATATTATGTAATTGTAGTAACTTCCAATAAATTTAAAATTTATCATTATCTTAACACTACAATATTGGTTGTCATTTTCTTACAAGTGTAATTACTGTATGAGGAACACAGGAATATTCAATTAAGCGAGCAAAGAATCAAAATCATTCACTATTCTTTAATTTTGCAAAAAATAGTTTATAATATTTACTCTTTTCATTTTAATGAATCAAGCCAACCGATGGACAATTCTATTTCACAAGCACGGACAAGATTATTGATACTTTTCTTACAATCCTCAAATCAAATTGATATTGAGCTAGAAATTCCGCTTGTCAAAATCAAAGGAAGCTGAAATAGTGAAGCTGTTTATTGAATAATATGTTTTCATGTCGAAACATTGTAATTAACATACCAATGAATAATAATTTCTTTATTTTAGTCACATGCTCCGCAGTATTACCAGAAATTTTGAATTTGATTGGCCTATAATTTGGTGGGTGATCAAAATATTTCACGTGTTGTTTTTAGCGGTGACATATCAGCTAATTTGCGGATTTTGACCTCAGAAAACACCCTAAAAATCTTAGGTAGCACCTCCAAAAATGTTTGTACCACAGGATCTGATAATTCTGATTAGTGAATTTTTGGGGGTCGATCTCAATAATCCTCACGAAACAAAACAAAACATAGTCGCCTATATGTAAAAACCCATGAGAATGACTCAAAACCCATGAGAATATTTAGGTGGACAATTGACATTGTTGAAAGTAATTGTTATACTTGTTACTAATATTAAACTTTTTTTAAGAAATGCGAATCCTATAAATTGCTTGATCTATGCCTTCAACAACACTCTCTCTTTCTCGCTGTTCTACTTGTGGCAAAGAATACAAAAACTCGAAGGGCTTGGCACGGTACAAATATTATGTGCAACAATATAATCAACATCAACAAGAACTTGACGAACTTCCAATAAATACTATAAATGAATTTAAACAAATTATAGTTACTGAAATTCATAGAAAATTAACTCCAAGCTTTAGAAATATGGGGAAAAAAACACTCACTATACCGTGTACAGAAAGTATTTTTTTTTTTGTTTTTCGGGGGCACATTCATTACTATTCTAATGCAAAGGGATTTTATAGATGTCTTTTTCAAGATTCTAATTCATACGAAATTTTAAGTAGCATTTTTAATTCAGAACAGTAGGGGAAAAAGATATATTCTCAAAATCAAGTAACTTATATAGTGTGCGCAGACCCAATTCCATGGAACAAAATCAATCAATAGAAGAAATAGATCCTCTTGAAAAATTATTACAATCATCAATTAAAAAAAAAATAATAAAGAGGCGACCACGTTTTTTGAGAGGAGAAATTTTAATTGAATGGAAAAAAAAAACATTTAAAGAAATTAATGGAAATATAAATAAGGCGGGATATTTGCATATTAATTTTTATATTTCGCAATCACAGATTTTTTAATAAATTTGTATTTTTTTATTTTTGAATTTAATAAAATATAATAAATTTTTATTTACATTTTATAAACTTTTATTTTATTTATTAATATTTATTAATATAATATTAAATAAAATAATTTTTATTTAATACGGATTTTTTTAATTTTATTAGGTTCGGGTAATGAATTATAGTTAAAATAAAGAATACGATTTTCGTACTCCATTATTTCTTGTATTGCTGGTTTTTTCCTCGATAAATTTCCCCTGTTTTTAAATGTTTTACGAAAAAATGTTGAAACTTGCTGATGGTTTTTTTTTTCAACTGCAGAGCATGAAAATGCTTTAACACCCCATTGTTTGTGTTTTTTTATAAATTCCCACCCATGAAATACCAATGCATGCATATAAGGTGTTATTTGATTTGGTAAGTATAATCCTTTTGTGAAATTTTTAAAATCATTTGGATTTCCGGATGAAGGAGTAAGAAATAAAGTTAACCAATCTTTAGCTTGGTTCTTAAATTCTAATGGATTGGTTTTTTTATTTTTCAATGCACAATATAGTAAATTAAATTCATCCCATAATTTTCTAATTAAAGTTGCACGAGAAGGTCTAAATAATAATTCTAAATTAAAATGTTCTAAAACCTTTTTTTTATCTTCTCCTACAAGAGAAGTATATTCCCAATTATGTGAATCCTTATTTTTCCAAAATTGAAAAGATACTTTTAACCGCTTCATTTCATCTAATATTACTTTTCTAGTCATATTATTAAATAAACCATGCTCTTTAATTTCAGATAATATTAATTCCCACAATCTATCAGTAATTCGTAAAAAAACATGTAATTCATCAAAAATAATATTATCTATTGGAATCATATTAAAAATTGGTGGAAAAATGTGACCATTAATTGTGTTATAATTGATAGAAATTTCATCTATATTTTTTTCTATATGCCAATCTTTACTTAAATCTCCAATTTGATTTTTTGAACATAGACACCAAGGGCAAAAATATTTTGAGTTAGCACTATTTAATCCCAGACATATGGCGAGAAACTTCCAATCAGAACTAAAGTATAATATAAATTTCCATAAAATTCCTGCTATTTCTAATCCATCTTCTTTTAAAGAACGTAATTCCTCAATAAATGGATCTAATATAAATTTAACAGTATCATATTTTTCTGAACCTGGATATAAGGCGATTGTATAATGATAATCAGGATTATGATGATAATTTTCATGATTTAAAATCATAACTGTTATCATCACATGTTTAATTTTTCGTCCTACATTTCTTCCATCTCCTGAAATGCGCAAATGTATAACTGGATTAGATGAATCCAAAATCCGTTCTTTTTGTAAACTTGGAATAATATAGTATAAAATATCCTTTATATTTCTGCGAACACCTAATCCTATTGTATCCAAAATTTCTTGAACTATTTCTGAATCTGTAATATCCAGCTCTTCAACTTCAATATTTTCTAAATTGTCTTTTTCTTTCATATCCACCAATGAAAGTTTAATAATTTGATTCATATGATTTGTAATTTCAATTCGTCTATTAGAAATTGCATATTCTCGAGTCAAGTGATTATCAGCTACTGTCAAATTTCGATATGAATCCCTAGATATTTTTCCACGGTCAACTGCCTTTATCATTGATTGAATATGATTATCTTCTTCTAATCTATTTTTAGTACCATAATTTATTTGATAATCGGTTTTATTAACAGAGAATTCAATTGATTTTAATTTTATTATATCGAATGGATGATATATTTTATTAATATCATTCTTAAAGTTTAATTGCACATTTGTTGCGATTTTTTTAGCACGCTTGTCTAGTGTTGAAGATATACAATTAAGAGCAGGCTTGATTAAATTTCCCCTTCTCTTTGATTCTCTTTCCTTTTGCACGCTACTTAATTGCAAGCCAAATAAAAGCGGTCCTGAAATAGTAGTTTTTGAACCAGAATTTAAAGCCTAAAAAATATTTTAATTAGTATATAATAAAATAATAAATAATAATAACAAATAAATACTTATCTGTTCATAAAGAAATGTTGTTTTTGAGGTAGATTTATTTGAAAAAACAATTTGTTCAAAATTTGGTCCATATTTAATTTTAAATTGAAAGGTATGAGTATTATTATTATAATCAATTTCACATCGAACTATTCTTTTTTTGGTTGCTCGTCCCCATGAAGTTTCTACGACATAATCATACAGAATTTTGTAAGATTTGCCAGTTTTTTTTGGTGCGGAAAATTTAGGTTGATCTGGGTAAACTCCTTCTTTTATTATTACATAATTAAAACTACGTCTAGTAACATTGTTAATACATTCTTTATATGAAATTTTATTATCTATAGGATATGTGGAATCTTCTTTAATATGAAGCTTATTATCAATATTTTCTTTATCACTATTGTTTTCGTTCTCTGATGCCATGAAAAAAAATGCAAAAATAAAAAAAAAATATGATCGCGTTTTGTAAAAATGTGATCATGTTTTGTAAAAAATAAAGATGTGTTTTTTTAATTTAATATAAAAAATAAAGGAATATTTGGTATTTTAATATTTAATATTTTATCTGATATATATTCAACATTTAAATGTAATATTAATAGATAGCCAATCAAAATATTACAGATCTAATATTTTGCACCCTAGATTTGAGGGTCAAATTTTCCATTCCGAAAATTGGCTGATATGATGATTTCCATATAAATTGATATTCGAAGAGTACACATACAAAGTAATTTCTGGTAATACTTAAGATTTCGAGTAATTAATTAGATGCATCATTAATATTCTAAAATGGAAAAAATGAATACAGAAATGTTTATTATTATTGTTATACGCTTTATTTTTCAGTCACTTTTATTCGGACAGAATGTCAAAAAATTCCGCTGCACGCAAGATGGAATTCGAATTAAAAAACTTTTCTAAAAAAAGTCAAATTTTTTTACATCTTTTTTTTTTTAAAAAAAAAGCTGTAACCATCCTAATATCTTATAAAATTTTATGTATCAAATATGCATCTCCCATTTAAATTATTTGAATTTATTTTTTGCACTTTATTATTTATTCATTCAATTTTATGTTTTAACCCACCTAAAAGAAGATCCCATAATAGTTTAATAATCGACGAAAGACTCTTAATATTTAGCGGAGTCTTAAATGCATCCACTCGTACATTTGAATTATTTTATTTGGATTTGTCAACATCATTTGAAAATAACAAATTAACATGGACGTTAATTAACGAAAAAAGTCTTCCTGTATATACATCTCGTTCAACTGCTATTTTAAGTTTGGATAATTCCACAATTTATCTATATGGAGGTTTAATGAGAAATAAAGATACATATGATTATGATTTCTCAAATTTAGTCTACACGTATAATTATCCTACTTCTACATGGTCTACGCCAAAACTTGGTGGTGATACAGTTCCTGCTAGACAGAATATGAAAGGAGTAATTGATAATTCGGGAATAATATATATATTCGGTGGATATAATGCCACTGATTTAGAAAACGGTACAGGATATCTTTACGATGACATGAATATACTAAATACTGGTTTAAAAACTTGGACAACTTTAAGCATATCTGGAAATCTTCCTACTGTATGTAGTGAATATACCGCTGATATTTTGTCAAGTGGAATTATTGTTTATATTGGCGGAATAACAAAAATTAGTGCTTATACTACGGGTTTTACTCTTGTAAACATAAACCAAGTAAGCAATTTTAATATTAATTAACAAATTATTTTTAAATTATTTCATAAATATTTTTATATAACATACAGGTCTTTATTGTTCTCAAATAGATTAAACTCTTTGATACAAATACTTATGAATGGTCACAGATGGTATATATTTTTGATGTTAATTTATAAAATAATGTAATATAATAACTTATTCTCGTCGCATTTAATTCCAAGAATGCCACTGGTGATCAAATCGACTCAAGAATGTATTTTTCTTCTGTGTTAAGTAAGTATTCAAATTATTTGCTATTTCCAAAACATAAAAAATTCATATAAAATAAATGTTTTCAATAGCACCGGACGGATATATTATTATATTCGGGGGTTCTACATATGCTAGAAAACATGCTGATCTTTCTAGTGTTAATCCTAAGCTTGCTATGTTAAACACAAACAAAAATCCTTTCGAATGGACCATTCCATCTAATTCTGAAGAAAATTCTCCACCATCTATTTATGGACATACTGCAAATTTATATAATGAATTTATGATAATTACATTTGGTAAGTAAATTTTAATATTTTTAGTAAATATTTTTTCAATTCGATTAATGACGTTTAATATTTTTTTTAGGATTTAACTTGGATACTCAATTGTATTCTTCTTCTGGTCAAGTGTACCTTTATAATATAAAAAGTAATAAATGGGTTACAACTTTCGACCCTTCGCCTTCTAAACCTTCAACTTCAACCACTTCTACCTTTAATCCTGTTATAACTTCTCCGTCTTCAAAAAAGTCATCAAAATCTTTGGCTATTGGGCTTGGTACATCAATTGGTGTAGCTGTTTTGATTTCTTTTATTTTTATTACAATTTTTGTTTATCGTAGAACAAGAGCAAGACGAACAGATCAATCGCGGCAAAATCCAGATATTCTTGAAATATCTGGCAGCAATCGAAATGAATTATATTAAACTTAAATTTATCTTTTTATGAAATATTTCTATATTATTTTATGTAATTTATNCCTTTCGAATGGACCATTCCATCTAATTCTGAAGAAAATTCTCCACCATCTATTTATGGACATACTGCAAATTTATATAATGAATTTATGATAATTACATTTGGTAAGTAAATTTTAATATTTTTAGTAAATATTTTTTCAATTCGATTAATGACGTTTAATATTTTTTTTAGGATTTAACTTGGATACTCAATTGTATTCTTCTTCTGGTCAAGTGTACCTTTATAATATAAAAAGTAATAAATGGGTTACAACTTTCGACCCTTCGCCTTCTAAACCTTCAACTTCAACCACTTCTACCTTTAATCCTGTTATAACTTCTCCGTCTTCAAAAAAGTCATCAAAATCTTTGGCTATTGGGCTTGGTACATCAATTGGTGTAGCTGTTTTGATTTCTTTTATTTTTATTACAATTTTTGTTTATCGTAGAACAAGAGCAAGACGAACAGATCAATCGCGGCAAAATCCAGATATTCTTGAAATATCTGGCAGCAATCGAAATGAATTATATTAAACTTAAATTTATCTTTTTATGAAATATTTCTATATTATTTTATGTAATTTATTAACTTCTATTTGACACATTTAATGAAACTTTCTAAGTAAAAAAAAAGAAAAACTACGATGTTGGTTGACATTTTCTTAGGAATTTTCAACTAAGGATCATTGTTATTTTTTTTAATTTCGCAAGAAATAGTTAGTAAGCTTAAACGGATTAAAAATATTTTTGCATAAACTAGCGCTAACAGAACGTATTAGAATCATAATAAAGCAATTGCCTTCTGAATTAATTAAAGATAAAATTGAATATCATTCGGAATCCAAAAAAACATAGTAAATTTAACAAACAAAATTTTTTTTCTTATATAAAATTATTTCTAAATTAAAGAAAAATTTATCTTGGTTCTAAAAGTAGCCAAATAACATATTTTTCGAACAAAATCAGAAAAAATATTGTAATCAATAATTTACAAAAAAATGCCTTTAAAATTTTTTGACAAGTTGCCTCAAACTTCTTAATAGTAAAAATGGTTACATATATAGCGAGAAGGATTATATTCTTTGCCTTCAGAAGAAATAGCCGAAGCAGATTTCAAAACGTATCTTTTTCATGTTATTCAAAGTAAATTAAAGAGCCATTTTTCTCACTCGGATAGACAAACTATTTCTTCCCTTATTGGAAAATTTATTTTTTGATGCTTTTAAAGGTTATATTCATCACCATAATTATTACAATAATTAGCGAATTTCTTGATAATAATTGGCATGTTAATTGATGCGTGAGTAGGGGGTAGAAGCTAATCAAGAAGATATTTTGATCCAAGTGAAAAACGAATTCCAAAAAAAAGGCTAAAATAATGGTGGTGGAATGGAAATACAAAAGAAGTTGCGCGAAGATGATGAAACCTTACAAAAACCTTCCTTCACAGAATAAATTCATTATATTCACAATATTCACAATATTCATAAGCACAACTTTTTACACAAATAATATAAATAATATGAATAATAGTATTTCATATGGGCGCCCATATGCGATAAAAGATAAGGTATAATAAAAATTTATTTGATGACATTAAAAATGTTACTTTAAATCAAGACTTGTATATATAAAAAATAATAATTGTAAAACGTGCTCATTTTATTTTATTGTTAATACAGCAAAAATAAAACGCACAAATAATCTATATTTTATGAACTTGAAAAAATTGGTCAAAAACAAAATGGTTTATATGGACAACCAGTAATAATTTTTCAATATCATTTGTTATAAGTTTACAAATAATAGAAATAAAATCTTTTATTAATGATTTCTAACAAAAAGTTTATTTCGGATACAAATATATGTAGCACTTAGATCATTTATTAAAATTTTTGACGTTACGTTTGCACATCACATAAAGTTCAATTGGCAAAGTTAAATTACAAAATTAAAAATTTATTTTAATTAACTCTAAAATTAAACATTAAAATTTAATAATATAATATTAACAATAGATTTACCTTTCCAAGTACAACGCAACGATCTCAGCTTCTTTAATTTTAATAATATACTTTGCCAGTTCAATATCAATTTGATTTGATGATTACAAGAAAGAATCAACAATTTTATGAATTATGTAAAAGGCGATTATTACGTTGCAAAATCGCAATAATCGGTAATACAAAATTAATTGATGTAATCGAATAACTCGAATTCAATAAGTTAATATACTTTTCCCTTTAAGATTAAAGAAATAGTAAATGATTCTTTGCTCGCTTAGTTGAATAGTAATTACACTTGTAAGGTGACAAATAATATTATAGTATTTAGATTATCTTTTTTTTAATGATGAAATATGCCCCTAATTATAAATTTATTAGAAGTTATTGTGATTACATAATATGAAAATAATTTAAACCTATAATTCAAATTTTTTAAAAAAATTTTCGTATGTCTAATTCTACGAACAACAAATCAAAAACGCTGCCCTTAGTCCTAGTCTTTCAATATCATGCGATTCTTGGATGGGTATTTATTTTAATAATAATAATAATAATAATAAGGACGTTGTATATAATTCGCATTGATGCCTACCTCAATTGAACTTTAGAATGAATATTTTAAATTTGAGTTATCATATGTTAATTAGCCGTTTCATTAGATCAAATAAAAGAAGAGAAAGAAGAGGTGAGGCGGAACTATAGTAGGAACGATTTTGATGATAGAAGAAAAAAAAGCAAAAAATACCTTGAATATTTTGAAATATGGTTTTAGGTGTTTATTATTGTTACACGCTTTATTTTTCCATCGCTTTTATTCGGACAGAATGTCAAAAAACTCCGCTCGTTATGCATGCAAGATAGAATTCGAATTCAAAAACTTTTCTAAAATTTTTTTGCATCATTTTTTTTTAAAAAAAAGCTACAACCATCCTAATCATCAGGAAGTTTTTTAAACGTAAATTTACGCAAGAAATTACGCAAAATTGCGTAAATTTGCGTGGGTATCGTAAATTTACGTGATTTATACGGATCGTAATATTTTTCGCAAAATTTTATACGGAACGTAAATTTACGATACCCACGCGTAAATTTACGGATAAAAAAACTTCCTGATGACTAATGTAACTTCAAAGTACACTCCCCACTTGTGTGTGGAACCTCTTCTACCATTATTGGACGATTTCCTCCTCCCATTTGGTTTGTTACACTATTAACTTCTAATTGAGAAGTCCCTTGTAGATCATTTTCAGAATATTAAAAATTTTCCGTCATTAATTACTATTTTATTTTCATACCAGATTGGTATATTTAATGAATTAATTGCTTCTTCGAAAGCTGTATAGTCATCATGTGACGAAGGATACTGTTCGCTTGTTGTTTTATATTCTTCGAATCTTTCATGTCGCAAACTTTTACCATGTCTAGCCATCGTACTTATTCTCACTCTGTATGTCCCTTTAGTTAATGAGTGCATGAAAATCAATGTAATAAATTCTGTCGGTTTTCCCATTAAATCTGACTCCATTTCTGTATCTGAATCGTAGTACTCTCTTGAAATAATATATTTCTGAGGAAACATCTTCATTTTTGGCAAATCTATTACATTTTTCGTTTGTCCCTTAACAATAACTATTTCACCCCCATCGACTCTCCTTAAATATAAGTCGACGTCAATTTCATTTTCCTTGTTGAGCTCAAAAACTTTCGCACCAATAAAAATATAGCCTTCGTCTTCTTTTTTAACTCGTGATCCTAGTAACCACGACATATTGTGAACGTGAATGTAATGTATATGTAAAATTTATTTGTCAAGTTTACTTTGACAAAATTTTTCTTTAACGAATTTTTGGTATTCTTTCTTTTGACACATTCCAATGATCAATACAAAAATTCGATTAAAGGTCTACTGTGAAATTTATACAGAAAGAACAAAAAAGTAAAAAATACAGTCAATAAATAAACCAAGGCATTCCTCAAATCATGCAAGACGTGATGGTTCAATAAATAAACGAAATATAGACAACTTTTTATTCAAATTCAAATTCAGAATATGAATCCTATCCTATTATTTCTATTTTATATCAATACATCGGAGACCGAAATTAGGGCATTAATATTTTAGAAAAAAAAAACAACAAAAATATTTTTCGGTCGAATTTAATTTGTATCGCCTTTTGTTTTTGATTTAATCATTTTAATTTTTAGAATTTTCAAAGTTGTAATAAAGTTTGTGAATCTTGTGTAAGTGAATTATATCAAGAGACGCTTAAGTTTGTGAAATTTTCTCAATGAGAAATTTGTTACACTAAACTGAAAGACATTTAAAAAAGTCGAAAGTTTTTACGCCTTTTTTTTTTTTTAAAAAAAAAAAAAGCCGTACCCATTCTAATATTTTATATAATTTTATATATTAAATATGTATATCCCATTTAAATTATTCAAATTTATTTTTTGCACTTTATTATTAATTAATTTAATTTTATGTCACGACCCACCTAAAAGATACATGCATAATAGTGTAATAATCGACGATAAACTCTTAGTATTTAACGGAAATACAAATACAACCGAGTATACATCTGAATTATTCTATTTGGAATTATCAAAGCCATTTGATAATAACAACTTAACATGAATTTTAATTCCTGAAGGAATTCTTCCTGTATATACATGGCGGTCAACTGCCATTTGGATAATTCTACAATTTATCTAATTGGAGGATCCATGCCATGCTAAATAAAGATACACACGATTATGATTACTCAAATCTAGTCTACACATATGATTATTCTACTTCTACGTGGTCTGCACTAGAACTTGGTGATGATACAGTTCCTCCTAGACAGAATATAGAAGGAGTAATTNTTTTTTTTTTTTTAAAAAAAAAAAAAGCCGTACCCATTCTAATATTTTATATAATTTTATATATTAAATATGTATATCCCATTTAAATTATTCAAATTTATTTTTTGCACTTTATTATTAATTAATTTAATTTTATGTCACGACCCACCTAAAAGATACATGCATAATAGTGTAATAATCGACGATAAACTCTTAGTATTTAACGGAAATACAAATACAACCGAGTATACATCTGAATTATTCTATTTGGAATTATCAAAGCCATTTGATAATAACAACTTAACATGAATTTTAATTCCTGAAGGAATTCTTCCTGTATATACATGGCGGTCAACTGCCATTTGGATAATTCTACAATTTATCTAATTGGAGGATCCATGCCATGCTAAATAAAGATACACACGATTATGATTACTCAAATCTAGTCTACACATATGATTATTCTACTTCTACGTGGTCTGCACTAGAACTTGGTGATGATACAGTTCCTCCTAGACAGAATATAGAAGGAGTAATTGATAATTCAGGAATAATATATATATTCGGCGGATTTAATGCCACTGATTTAATAAATGAGAAAGGATATCTTTACAATGACATGAACATATTAAATACTGTTTCTAGTACTTGGAAAACTTTAAGCATATCTGGAAGTCTTCCTAATAAATGTTCTCATTATACGGCTAATATTTTACCAAATGGAATTATTGTTTATATTGGCGGAATAGAAAAAGTTAGTTATGGTGTAAATTTTACTCTTGTGGATATGAACAAAGTAAGCAATTTGAATATTAATTAATAAATTATTTTTAAATTATTTTCATAAATATTAATATAATATATAATTCCTTATCATTTTCAAATAGATTAAACTCTTTGATACTAATAAACTTGAATGGTCACAAATGGTATATATTTTTGATGTTAATTTATAAAATAATGTAATATTATAACTTATTCTCGTCGCATTTAATTCTAAGGGTACCACTGGTGATGCAATTGACCCAAGACATTATTTTTCTTCTGTGTTAAGTAAGTATCCAAATTATTTGCTATTTCTGAAACATAAAAACTTTATGTTAAAATGAATGTTTTTAATAGCACCGGATGGATATATTATTATATTTGGTGGTTGTACATATTCTACTGCAAGTTCTAGTTTTTCTAGTGTTAGTCCTAAGCTTGCTAGGTTAGACACGAACAAAGATACTTTCGAATGGTCCATTCCATCTGGATCTGAAGAAAATTCTCCACCATCTATTTATGGACATACTGCAAATTTGTATCATGATTTTATGATAATTACATTTGGTAAGTAGATTTTAATATTTCCAGTAAACATTTTTCAATCATATTAATGACGTTTCATGTTTTTTTTTAGGATTTAACTTGTATACTCGATTGCTTGCTTCTTCTGCTCGAGTGTACCTTTATAATATAAAAAGTAATGAATGGTTTACAACTTTTAGCCCAACTGAAAATAAACAGACTACAACTACTACAGGTCCTAATAAACCTCCTACAACTACTTCAGATGCAAAAAAGTCATCAAAATCTTTGGAAATTGTACTTGGGGTAGGAATAAGTGCAACGGTTTTTATTATTTGTATAACGGTTATTGTTGGTAACACTAAGCAATCAGTTAAAGACAAAAAACAGACAAATCAAAACAGACAAACAGGTAAATATCTGATATTTATTTAAATTTTAATATCCGCATTTTTTTTGTCAAAGCTTCAATGACTAGAGTAAATCCTTGGATATCATTGAAAATTAACATTTTATTAAATTTATATTTACATCATATTTTGTCCTTTGTTCAAACATTAGGTGATCGTATTTACTCAAGCACCGTGTCATTTTAAAAAAGAAACCATTCGTGTTGATGAAATTGCGCCTTATTTTTCAGGTATCTTCATTATTTTTTAATTAATGTTTTTTAATTAATTTTAGCTTATTTTTTTTTGTAAGAAATTTGAATATTAATTAATATTAATTAACAAACTATTCTTAAATTATCTTCATAATATTTATAAATAAAATATAATTCTTTATCATTTTCAAATAGATTAAACTTTTTGATACTAGTAAACTTGAATGTTCACAGATGGCATATATTTTTGATGTTAATTTATAAAATAAATATAATATATAATAACCCAACCTATTGTCGCATTCAATTCTAAGAATGCCACTGGTATTTTTCTTCTGTTAAGTGAACATCTAAATTTCTGAAATATAAAAAATATATATTAAAATAAATGGTTTCAACAGCACCGGATGAATATATTATTATATTTGGAGGATGTACAAAAATAATACTAGTGTTAGTTCTAAGCTTGCTACGAGCAAAATCCTTTCGAATGGTCCATTCTATCTAATTCCAAAGTAAATTCTCCAGCATCTATCTATGGATATGGACATTCTGCATATTTATAAAATGATAATTGCATTTGGTAAGTAGAAATAGATACATAATTGCGTACTTCTCAAGTAAATCTTTAATAAATGGGTTACAACTTTTAGTCCGACTGATAATAAACCAACTGCAACTACTACTCCAAGTACTTCTCTACCAGCAGGAAAGTCACCAAAGCTTTTGTAATTGGACTTGGGGCATGGAGAGGTGCAGCGTTTTTGATTTCTTGTGTTTTTATTACAATATTTATTGTTCGCAAAATTAAGCAATAATCTGAAAAATAGACAACCTTCAGGTATTCTTGAAATATCTGGAAGCAATCAGCGATTACATTAAAAAAACTAAATTTATGAATTATTTCCATATTATATAATTGTAGTAACTTCCAATAAATTTAAAATTCATCATTATCTTAATACTACAATATTGGTCGTCATTTTCTTACAAGTGTAATTACTGTATGAGGAACACAGGAATATTCAATTAAGCGAGCAAAGAATCAGAATCATTCGCTATTCTTTAATTTTGCAAAAAATAGTTTATAATATTTACTCTTTTCATTTTAATGAATCAAGCCAACCGATGGACAATTCTTTTTCACAAGCACAGACAAGATTATTGATACTTTTCTTACAATCCTCAAAT
This sequence comes from Diversispora epigaea, assembly GCA_003547095.1. Taxonomy (NCBI): domain Eukaryota; kingdom Fungi; phylum Glomeromycota; class Glomeromycetes; order Diversisporales; family Diversisporaceae; genus Diversispora; species Diversispora epigaea. The sequence continues at coordinate 20,926 of PQFF01000388.1, forward strand.
CAAATTGATATTGAGCTAGAAATTATGCTTGTCAAAATCAAAAGAAGCTGAAATAGTGAAGCTGTTTATTGAATAATATGTTTTCATGTCGAAACATTGTAATTATCATACCAATGAATAATAATTTCTTTATTTTAGTCACATGCTCCGCAGTATCACCAGAAATTTTGAATTTGATTGGCCTATAATTTGGTGGGTGATCAAAATATTTCACGTGTTGTTTTTAGCGGTGATGAATTTATTTGATTTCCATATAAATTGATATTCGAAGTAACACACGTGCGGGGTAAAAAATTTCTGGTGATACTTAAGATTTCCAGAAAAGTATTTGTAATTAATTAAATGCTTATTATTATTGTTATACGCTTTATTTTTCAGTCACTTTTATTCGGACAACTCCGCTGCATGCAAGATGGAATTCGAATTCAAAACTTTTCTAAAAAAAGTGAAATTTTCTTACATTTTTTTTTTAAAAAAAAGCTACATCCATCCTAATATCTTATAATTTTATGATTAAATATGCATCTTAAATTATTTAAATTTATTTTTTGCACTTTATTATTAATTAATTTAGTTTTATGCTATGATCCACCTAAAAGATTCTTACATAATAGTGTAATAATCGACGATAGACTCTTAATATTTGGCGGATATACAAATGTATCCACTTATACATATGAATTATTCTATTTGGATTTGTCAAATTCATTTGATAATAACAAAATAACATGGACTTTAATTCCTGAAGGAAGTCTTCCTGTATTTACATCTCGTTCAACTGCTATTTTAAGTTTGGATAATTCCACGATTTATCTATATGGAGGATATATGAGAAATAAGGACACACATTATTATGATTTTTCAAATTTAGTCTACACGTATAATTATCCTACTTCTACATGGTCTACGCCAAAAATTGGTGGTGACATAGTTCCTGCTCGACAGAATATGAAGGGAGTGATTGATAATTCGGGAATAATATATATATTCGGTGGATATAATGTCACTAATTTAGAAAACAATACAGGATATATTTACAATGACATGAATATATTAAATACTGTCTCAAATACTTGGACAACTTTAAGTATATCCGGAGATCTTCCTACTGTATGTAGTGAATATACCGCTGATATTTTACCAAGTGGAATTATTGTTTATATTGGCGGAATAACAGAAATTAGTGCTTATACTACTGGTTTTACACCTGTAAATATAAACCGAGTAAGCAATTTTAATATTAATTAATAAATTATTTTTAAATTATTTCATAAATATTTTTATAATATATAATTCTTTATCATTTTCAAATAGATTAAACTCTTTGATACTAAGAAACTTGAATGGTCACAAATGGTATATATTTTTGATGTTAATTTATAAAATAATGTAATATAATAACTTATTCTCGTCGCATTTAATTCCAAGAATGCCACTGGTGATCAAATCGACTCAAGAATATATTTTACTTCTGTGTTAAGTAAGTATTCAGATTATTTGCAATTTCCAAAAACATGAAAAATTCATATAAAATAAATGTTTTCAATAGCACCGGACGGATATATCATTATATTCGGGGGTTGTACATATGCTGCCACAAATGCTGATCTTTCTAGTGTTAGTCCTAAGCTTGCTATGTTAAACACAAACAAAAATCCTTTCGAATGGACCATTCCATCTAATTCTGAAGAAAATTCTCCACCATCTACTTATGGGCATACTGCAAATTTATATAATGATTTTATGATAATTACATTTGGTAAGTAAATTTTATTATTTTTAGTAGTAAACATTTTTTTAATTCGATTAATGACGTTTAATATTTTTTTTTAGGATTTAACTTGGATACTCAATTGTATTCTTCTTCTGGTCAAGTGTACCTTTATAATATAAAAAGTAATAAATGGGTTACAACTTTCGACCCTTCGCCTTCTAAACCTTCACCTTCAAATACTTCTACCTTTTTTAATCCTGTTATAACTTCTCCGTCTTCAAAAAAGTCATCAAAATCTTTGGCTATTGGGCTTGGTACATCAATTGGTGTAGCGGTTTTGATTTCTTTTATTTTTATTACAATTTTTGTTTATCGTAGAACAAGAGCAAGACGAACAGATCAATCGCGGCAAAATCCAGATATTCTTGAANAATTCGATTAATGACGTTTAATATTTTTTTTTAGGATTTAACTTGGATACTCAATTGTATTCTTCTTCTGGTCAAGTGTACCTTTATAATATAAAAAGTAATAAATGGGTTACAACTTTCGACCCTTCGCCTTCTAAACCTTCACCTTCAAATACTTCTACCTTTTTTAATCCTGTTATAACTTCTCCGTCTTCAAAAAAGTCATCAAAATCTTTGGCTATTGGGCTTGGTACATCAATTGGTGTAGCGGTTTTGATTTCTTTTATTTTTATTACAATTTTTGTTTATCGTAGAACAAGAGCAAGACGAACAGATCAATCGCGGCAAAATCCAGATATTCTTGAAGTACCTGGCAGCAATCGAAATGAATTATATTAAACTTAAATTTATCTTTTTATGAAGTATTTCTGTATTATTTTATTTTATGTAATTTATTAACTTCTATTTGACACATTTAATGAAACTTTCTAAGTAAAAAAAAAAGAAAAACTACGATGTTGGTTGACATTTTCTCAACTAAGGATCATCGTTATTTTTTTTAATTTCGCAAGAAATAGCTAGTAAGCTTAAATAGATTAAAAATAATTTTGCAAAACTAGCGCTAACAGAATGTATTATAATCATAATAAAGCAATTGCCTTCTGAATTAATTAAAGATAAAATTGAATATTATTTGGAATCCAAAAAAAAATAGTAAATTTAACAAACAAAATTTTTTTTCTTATATAAATTATTTCTAAATTAAAGAAAAATTTATCTTGATTCTAAAAGTAGCCAAATAACATATTTTTCGAACAAAATCAGAAAAAATATTGTAATCGATAATTTACAAAAAAAATGCCTTTAAAATTTTTTGACAAGTTGCCTCAAAATTTAATAGTAAAAATGATTACAATGTAATGATTAAATTTAAATAAGGAAAAGTCATCGAACTCTTATTATACTAAAAGTTTTTGATTGAGTTTCTTATTTATTAAATAATTAGAAAGGTTTTGCAGTAATGAAACACCCGAATCACATTTTGTCAGGAAAACTTGCAATAAGGTTACCACTAGATAGAAGTTACTGCTACGGAGATCGTGAGTTAACTTGATAGTTGGAACATTCAAACCCGTCAGAACGGAAACATCAAAACAGCACAAAGAGAATTTAACTTTCATGTTGAAGTCTGAGGACGATCAGAGCACTTTACACCCAAAACCATATCCCGTTTATTGACTCAATCATAGGGACCCTTCATTCCTACGTTCGTTGTCCAGGTTGGAGAAAGTAATTCAAATTTTGTTAGATAAAAATTCGAATACTTTGCAGTTGGAGCATCTATATACTTGGCAAAATATGGGTATATAAACGGAATAAGAATGATATTGAGAATGAAAGTTAAAACTTTAAATACTTTTGCAATTCTGCCATTCTTACTCACCATCTACTTTACAAAAATATGAATGTTCAATTTGTAAAGTCTTATACAAAACGAAATCAAAACTATTGTACAAAAATAAAGTATAATGTATAGCGAGAAGGATTATATTCTTTGCCTTCCGATTTCAAAACATATCTTTTTCACGTCACTCAAAGTAAATTAAAGAGTCATCTTTCTCACTCGGGTAGATAAACTATTTCTTTCTTTATTTGAAAATTTATTTTTTGATATTTTTAAAGGTTATATCCATAACTATTATTAATGATTAGTAAATTTTTTGATAATAATCAGCATGTTAATTGATGCGTATAAACTAACCAAGAAAATATTTTTGATCCAAGTGAAAAACGAATTCCAAAAAGAATTGACTAAAAAAATTTAAATTAATGGTTGAATGGAAATACAAAAGAAGTAATAATGCAAAGAACAAGGAATATTTAAATTTCTGACACTCAATAAATTATATATATATAAAATTTATTTAGATTTTTTGAATGATTAGAAACTTGCAAACTAAGTAATTGCTTACGCTCCTTACAAAAACCTTCCTTCACAGAATAAATTCACAATATTCACGATCATAAACACAATTTTTTACACATATTATATAAATATGAATAATAGTATTTGATAAAAGATAAGGTATAATAAAAAATTTATTCGATGACATTAAAAAATGTTACTTTATATCAAGACTTGTATATATAAAAAAAATAAAACGTACAAATAATCTATATTTTATAAACTTGAAACTAATAATAGAAACAAAATCTTTCATTAATAATTTCTAATAAAAGCAAAAGTTTATTTTCGAATGTAAATATATGTAGTTCTTAGATCATTTCTTAAAAATTTTTGATGTTACGTTATTAGCACATTCAATTTGCAAAGTTAAATTATAAAGTTAAAATTTATTTTAATTAACTATAAATTAAACAATAAAATTTAACAATATAATATTGACAATAGATTTACCTTTTCAAGTACAACGCAAAGATTTAATTTTAATAATTTACTTTGCTAGTTCAATATCAATTTGATTTGATGATTTCAATAATTTTATAAAGGCGATTATTACGTTGTAAAATCGGAATAATCAGTAATACAAAATTAATTGATGTATGAAAAGAACGAATAACTCGAATTCGATAAGTTAATATACTTTTCTTTTTAAGGTTACTACTCATTTTTTTGCAAAATTAAAGAAATAGCAAATGATTCTTTGCTCGCTTAGTTGAATAGTAATTACACTTGTAAGAAGGTATTATAGTATTTAGATTATCTTTTTTTAATGATGAAATATTCCTAATTATAAATTTATTAGAAGGTACTGTGATTACATAATATGAAAATAATTTAAACCTATAATTCAAATTTTTTTTAAAAAATTTTGTTTCCGGGTGTTTCAAGAATAAATGAAGTTTGTCTTTTACGTCTAATTCTACGAACAACAAATATTGTAATAAAAATACAACAATTCAAAAACGCTGCCCTAGTCCTAGTCTTTCAATATCATGCGATTCTTGGATTCTTGATTTTTTGGATGGGTGTTTATTTTAATAATAACAATAATAACATTATGTATAATTAGCATTGATGCCTACCTCAATTGAACTTTATAATGAATATTTTAAATTTGAGTTATCATATGTTAATTAGCCGTGACAATAGTTTCATTGGATCAAATAAAAGAAGAGAAAGAAGAGGTGAGACGGAACTATATGTATATGGACGATTTTGATGATTAATAATTATTCTCAATCAGATAATGAAATAATTTCAATAATTATTAATGGTGTATTAATTAATAGCAGATAGTAATGATAATCATAAAAGGTAAGAATATATGTATGTCTGAATTTGAATAATAATAATTAACAGCTCTTTATCTATAATATAATATCTACCTCTTATTTTAAAAAATCCTACACAATACAAACATTTATAAGTCCTTTAGAACCTAATCTATGAATAATAGCTGTTAGTTTCAACATTTTCTGTATATATAATATAATAAGCAAGCATAGATAATGTTTCTTCAAACTCATGTGAAAGAAAAAAAATTCAGAAGGCCGATTTATGAAAAGATTTACCTAAAAATAATAATAAATTTTATTATCAAATTATAAATAAATAAATAAAATTATAAAATTGAAATGAAGTATATAAATTTATTCTTTATTTTGATGTCCATTTTTGGTACATAAACAATTAAATTTTACCGCTTCCATTGTTAAACAATATTTTTTCTATTTATCAGAACACATTTCAGTATCCCCACTAATACAATCATCAGAACTTTCATTTTGCAGAAATAATCTGGTAAAAATAGACAACAAAAATCGAATCAATAAGTTATTATTTATATTCAAATCAATTTTTTTAATAAAACAAATAATTGTCTATTTCTAAAATTAAATTTCATCATTTTTATCTAAAGATATATTTCATTATTTCATTTGAAGATGAATCTTTGTCATAATCTTCATCATTTTCATCTAAATATAAATCTTCATCACGATCTAAAAACGAGTATCTATCATTTTAACCTTCATCATAATCTAAAGAATCTAAAGGCAAATCTTAGACTTTAATCATGAATCTTTATCACAACAAAAAGGTAAATCTTCATCATCTTCATTCAAAGATGAATCTTCAACATCTTTGCTTAATGATAAATCTTCGTCACTCTTGTCCAAAGATATATTTTTATTTAATAATATTCTTCATCATCAAGCTTCGTATTTATTTGATGATAAATTTAACTTTAATTTAATTAATTCTGTCTCTTTTCTAATGATGTTTTCACCCTCAAATTTCCTGAGATTATTATCCAGAATTCTGGATGTGTAAGTACAAATTATATATTTTTTTGAGATTCTTACTTGAGGTTGATTTATATTTTTGTTCTTTTTCTATTAAACCTATTTTTTTGAACAATTACAAGTAACAGCTTTCAAAAGGTTGTAAAGAAACACAATTAAATAGATAACCTTATTTAAGACGAAAATAATTAAAAAGAATCTTGTTAATAAAATTTTTTAGAATTAGTTTATAAAATTCTATTTTTTAATAATTAAAAGGCATTCGGTAAATTTATAATTATTTTTAGTCCCGTGATCCTATTGAAATGAAAAAAAATAAGGTTTTAGATGTTTATGAAAAATTTGTCACACATTTCATTTATCTCGGACAGGTTAACATTCAAAACTTTTCTAAAATAGTCCGAATTTTTTTTATTCCTTATACGCCACACCATTTTTTTTTATAAAAAATTATACTCATCCTATCATTTATATACCAGAACTTTGTGGTGATGCAGTTCCTCCTAGATCGGCTATTAAGGGAGAGGGAGCAATTGATAATTCAGGAATAATATATATATTTGGCATATATAATGCCACTGATTTAATAAATAATGAAGGATGTCTTTTCAATGATATGAACACCGTTTTAAATACTTGGTCAACTTTAAGCATAACCGGAAATCTTCCTACTGTATGTAGTGAATACACCGCTAATATTTTGCCAAGTGGAATTATTGTTTATATTGGTGGAATAACAAAATTAGTGCTTATACTACTGGTTTTACTCTTGTAAATATAAACCAAGTAAGCAATTTTAATATGAATTAACAAAGTATTTCAAATTATTCCATAAATATTGTTTTATAATATGTAATTCTTTATCATTTTCAAATAGATTAAACTCTTTGATACTCATAAACTTGAATGGTCACAGATGATATATATTTTTAGATATTAGTTTATAATATAAATGTAATACTGTATATAATAACTTATTGTCGCATTTCTTCTAAGGATGCCACTGATGACAAAATTGACTCAAGATACCTTTTTTAAGTAAGTATCCAAACAATTTAAATTATCTGCTATTTCCAAAAGATCAAAAATTTATATACAAATAAATGTTTTCAATAACACCGGATGGATATATTATTGTATTTGGGGGTTGTACACCCACCAGCCGACCACATGATAAATCGTTACTCGCAAGATAAATCTTTATTCAATAATAGCTTGAGATCTAGTATATAAAAAAGGGAAATTTTTTTTTATTTAACACTCTTGGGTTAGGGCTATCATATAGCTTATTAATTAAAATTGAATCCATGCTTGTACAGGAATTTTGACTCAGGCAAAATTAACCAAAATTCGAATTTCAAAACCCTATCTTTAATATCTATCAATCTCAATAAACATCAATTATAAATGCTAACTATCTTATATGAATTTGTAGCTAATAATAAAAGCTACAACTTTAATTAGGACCATATTTGATACATTTTAATAAAAAATTAAACTCTACTTAGATGCTACTAAAAATGCCCGAAAATATTTAATATGATTCAAAAAAACAATCCAGAAATAAATACTAATCATTGTTATATGTTGAATTTTATTTTTTTACTAATGAGAAATATTAATGCTATAAACCTAAAGAATCTACAATAAAAGTTTCAAATTTTTTCAAAAAAATTAAATAAATAATAATGTTGAAATTTCAACAAAGTTTTTTAAAACTTTGATTTTAGCGGCTAATTATTTGCTCAATTCTTAACTTTTACAAAAGACATGCAATATTCCTAGGTAGTTTATTAATATTGCTTTTAGTAATAAATAAAATTTTAATAAAACTTAATTGTCAAGGATAATTTTGACGGATATACTATATCTCTAGCTTTAAGCAAATAATTACTTGGTAAAATCATATTTTTAGAAATTTCGGTCGTTTTTAGTAGTAGCTAAGTAAAGTTCGAATTTTCATTAAACTGTATCAAATATGGTTTTATTAAAGTTGTGGCTTTTATTCTTAGCTACAAATTCATATAAGTAAATTGGTATTTATAATTGATATTTATTGAGATCGATAGATATAAAGATAAAGTTTTGAAATTCGAATTTTGTTTAATTTTATTTGAGCAAAAATTCCTGCACAAGCAAGGATTCAATTTTAATTAATAAGATATAATATGATAGCCGGTGTTAAATAAAAAAAAAATTTCCCTTTTTTATATGCTAGATCTCAAGTTATTATTTGATAAAAATTCACTTTGTAAGTAACGATTTATCATGTGGTCGGATACTTTTGGCCGGTGGGTGTACATATGATAATTCTTCTGCATATTATGTTAGGATGAGACTAGTGTCATTCCTAAGCTTGCTATGTTAGACACAAACAAAAATCCTTTCGAATGTGCCATTCCATCTAGTTTCGAAATAAATTATCCACCATCTATTTGGGGACTTACTGCTAATTTATATAATGAATATACATTTGGTAAGTAGATTTAATATTTTTAGTACCATTTTTCAATTATATTAATAATGTTTCATATTTTTTTAGGATTTATAATTGATACTTTAATATATTCTTCTCAAGTGTATTTTTATAATATAAAAAGTAATAAGTGGGTCACAACTTTTAACCCTTCGCTTCCCTCTAAACTTTCATCTACTGCTAGTAAAAGTACTGCTACCTTTAATCCTATTATAACTTCTCTGCCTTCAAAAAAAGCTTTTGCTATTGGGCTTGGGACAGGAATAGGTGTCGCAGTTTTGATTCGTATTTTTATTGCAATTTTGTTTGTCGTAGAACGAGGCAACGTTCAGATATTATTGAAATACCTAGCAGCAGCGATCAAAATTAAGACCACATATTTATAAATTAAATTGGCATTTTAAATTTGTATTAATTTCAATAAATTTCATGAAATTTTATTATTAGTCGACAATTTCTTAGAAATATTCAATTAAGAATAATTTTTTATTTCTTAAATTCGTCAAATAAATTAAAAATATTTTTATATGCTAACAGAATGCATAATAATAATATAATTTCCTTTTGAATTAAATGAATATTTCACGTGTTGTTTTTTACGCTGTGATGATTAAAAAATTCTGTCCCCAGGATTTTTAATAAAAATTGATATTCGAAATGTGTGGGGTACTGGATATTTTAAAATACGGTTTTAGATGTTTATTATTGTTATACGCTTTCTTTTTCAGTCACTTTTAATCGGACAGAATGTCGAAAAACTTCGCTCGTTATTTATGCAAGATAGAATTCGAATCCGAAATTTTTTTCATCACTTTTTTTTAAAAAAAAGCTATAGCCATCCCAATGCTTATAAAATTTTATGTATTAAATATGCATCTCGCATTTAAATTATTTAAAATTATTTTTTGTACTTTATTATTTATTAATTCAATTTTATGTTATGACCCGCCTAAAAGAAGATACCATAGTAATAATCGACAATAGACTATTAATATTTAGCGGAGCCATAAATGTATCCGCTTTTACATTTGAATTATTCTCTCTGGATTTGTCAACATCATTTGAAAACAACAAATTAACATGGACGTTAATTAACGAAAAAAGTCTTCCTGTATATACATCTCGTTCAGCTGCTGTTTTAAGTTTGGATAATTCCAGAATTTATCTTTATGGAGGTTACATTAGAAATAAAGATACATCTAGTCTACACATATAATTATCCTACTTCTACATGGCCTACACCGAAACTTGGTGGTGATGTAGTTCCTCCTAGATCGGCTGTGAAGGGAGTAATTGATAATTCGGGAATAATATTTATATTTGGTGAATTTAATGTCACTAATTTAACAAGTAATAAAGGAGATCTTTACAATGACATGAATATATTAAATACTGTTTCAAATACTTGGACAACTTTAAGCATACCCGGAAATCTTCCTATTTGATGTGCTCAATATACTGCTAATTTTGCCGAATGGAAATATTGTTTATATTGGCGGAATAGAAAAAGTTAGTGATGATGTTGTTGGTTTTACTCTCGTGGATATAAACCAAATAAGCAATTCGAATATTAATTAATAAATAATTTTATTTTTATATTATTTCATTAATATTAATAACATATAATTCCTCATTATTTTCAAATAGATTAAACTCTTTGATACAAATACTTATGAATGGTCAATGGCATATATTTTTGACATTAATTTATAAAATAATGTAATATAATAACTTATTCTCGTCGCATATAATTCCAAGAATGCCACTGGCGATCAAATCGACTCAAGAATGTATTTTACTTTAGTGTTAAGTAAGTATTCAAATTATTTGCTATTTCCAAAACAAAAAAAATTCATATAAAATAAATGTTTTCAATAGCACCGAATGGATATATTGTTATATTTGGGGGTTCTACATAATGCTGATCTTTCTAGTGTTAGTCCTAAGCTTGCTATGCTAGACACAAACAAAAATCCTTTCGAATGGTCCATTCCATCTAATTCTGAAGAAAATTCTCCACCATCTACTTATGGACATACTGCAAATTTATATAATGATTTTATGATAATTATATTTGGTAAGTAAATTTTAATATTTTTAGTAAACGTTTTTTCAATTAGTTAATGATTTAATTTGGATACTCGATTGTATTCTTCTTCTGGTCAAGTATAATATAAAAAGTAATAAATGTGTTACAACTTTCGACACTTCGCCTGCTAAACCTTCAACCACCCCCACCTTTAATCCTGTTATAAATCCTCCGTCTTAAAAAAGTCATCAAAAGCTTTGGCCATTGGACTTGGGACAGGAATAGGTGTTGCGATCTTAGTTTCTTGTATTTTTATTACAATTTTTGTTTATCGTAGAATAAAAACAATAGATCAATCAGAGCAAAATCCGGATATTCTTGAAATACCTGGCAGCAATCAAAATTAAACTTAAATTTATCTTTTTGTGAATTAATTCTATAATATTTTATTTTATGCAACTAGCGGTCACGAATTAGGGGAGCTTTATTTCTTTGAGTAAAACATATTGGTATGAATGTTAAATACCATTTTGGATTTATTTTTTAAGTACCGGAATTCTGTTGTCTATTTGATTATCTGTCCATATTTGAAATTTTGATTAACCAATACTTATTTTATTATTTATTATATTAAAATATTTTTTTTGATTTATTTATTTTTTGTTTATATTAAAGATCAAAAAAGGACAGTTAAAAGAATTGTGGGTTTTGAATATATTTTATGGAAATATAAATTTAGAGCCATAATTTATTATAGAAAATTTTAGAAAAATTAATAGGATCCATTTTACAATTAATTAATTTTCATGAGCTATGTTGATTCTCCGTCTGTATTCACAAATTCCCTTATTGAAAATGTCATTCAATCTTGCATACTCAATTAACATTAGTTTATCAACTTTAATTGCTGATGGATCAAATGATGTAATATCTAATGATTCCCATGATGGTGACCGACTTAAGGCAACATAAGCTTGACCAGCAGCAAACATAGATTCATCAATTGAGACTGTAGAATGAGGTAATGTTAACCCTTGTGTTTTGTGTACAGTTAAAGCAAATGCATTTTGTAGTGGAAATTGTTTTCGTTGTGCATGAGAACCATGTATATTAAAATATACTGTTTCTTTAACAACTTTTGTGCAAGAAATTCCTTGAGCTAATGGAAATGCAACTATTACATTTTCATCATCAAGAACTTCCAATATTACACCAATAGAACNAGATCAAAAAAGGACAGTTAAAAGAATTGTGGGTTTTGAATATATTTTATGGAAATATAAATTTAGAGCCATAATTTATTATAGAAAATTTTAGAAAAATTAATAGGATCCATTTTACAATTAATTAATTTTCATGAGCTATGTTGATTCTCCGTCTGTATTCACAAATTCCCTTATTGAAAATGTCATTCAATCTTGCATACTCAATTAACATTAGTTTATCAACTTTAATTGCTGATGGATCAAATGATGTAATATCTAATGATTCCCATGATGGTGACCGACTTAAGGCAACATAAGCTTGACCAGCAGCAAACATAGATTCATCAATTGAGACTGTAGAATGAGGTAATGTTAACCCTTGTGTTTTGTGTACAGTTAAAGCAAATGCATTTTGTAGTGGAAATTGTTTTCGTTGTGCATGAGAACCATGTATATTAAAATATACTGTTTCTTTAACAACTTTTGTGCAAGAAATTCCTTGAGCTAATGGAAATGCAACTATTACATTTTCATCATCAAGAACTTCCAATATTACACCAATAGAACCATTGTATAATCCACTAGAGAATAATTTATTATGTAAAAACATAACTCTAGCTCCCTGTACTAAAGTAACCACAGATGGAAAATTTGTATATCTTCGAAATAATTTATCATTATCAGATGCAGTCCATTTTTGATTATTGATATGATCAATGGAATAGGAAATCAATGGTGTTGTTTCTTCGCTTTGAGATGGTAAAAAATTTCCAACATAATTATTTATAGTATCTGCAGTTTTACGATATCCTACAATATGTGTTGTTGCTAATGGATTATTTTGAGATGTACCTATTTTTGAGTTGATTAAATTGATTGTTGATTGACTAAGATTACCAATTCTAAATTCTTGTAATATATTAAAGAACTCAATATCATTTTGTTGCCGATGTGTGGTTGTAAGAAAAAGTGGAAAAAAGTTTTTCCATACTGGAGAGGTGAATATTTGTGAACCTTTAACTGGAGGCAATTGAGCCAAATCCCCAATTAATAATATTGGAATTCCACCAAATTCCAAGGAATTGTTTTGAATTTTTCCAAATAATTTACTGATAAATGTTAAAAGATCATCAGAAACCATAGATGCTTCTTCAATAATAATAAATTCAACTTTTCTTAACCTGTCACGTAAATTATCATCATAAGTAGCTAATGATTGATAATTATATGAAGTTCCTGAGATTCGTAATTCTGAATGAATAGTTTTACCATTAATATTTTGTGCTGCAACTCCTGTTGGGGCCATTAAAAGAAAATTTTTATTTTTTGATTTTAAATATTCAACTATTAAAGATATCATATATGATTTTCCTGTGCCTGCTGATCCAGTTAGAAAAAAAAATGGATGTTGGTTGTTTGGATATAATGGCCCCCAACATTTTGTAATTATATTATAAACTTCATATTGATCATTTGATGTGAGTAAAGTTGAAAATGATGAAATAGTTCTTATGGGTTTAATTAAATTTAATAGCTGATTTCCAATAATTGTTTTTAAGTCATCATGTAAAGCAACTGTTAAATTATCTATTAAATTTTGATAATTTTGAGAATATTGTAATATATGAATTTCTGAAGTATTTTGAACTGTTGTAATTATTGAGTAATATATATCTGGAAATTCTGCTTGAAATCTTGATCTGTAATTTGTATATTCACCTATTAATTGTTCTTCATTCCAAATAGGTATTCGTAATAAAAGTTGTTGATAAAAATAATCCTCAGCATCTTTTATTGTTAGATATTGAAATCTTACAAGAATTTCTTTTTTACGATATACAATAATATCATTTTGTTGATTTAACCAATATAAACCAGAGGTGGGTATAGTTGTTACTGATTTAAATTTACGATGATACATTGGATAAGTAATATTTTGAAATAGTGAATTTCGAGGTCTATTAAAATATTTTTCAATAGCATCACTATAATAAGGATCCATTTCAAAATTTTGCAAAAGTTGATATGCTGGACGAATTGAACGACGTCTATTTGAAGGAGATATTGAAGGTAAAAAATTAACAGCAATTGAACTTCTTGAAACTGATTTTCCCAAAATTAACATAGTTAATTCCATTGTTCCCATTCTTCGTGCATGTACATGTCTCTTAAAAGCATCAAATTCATTGATTTCAAATAAATCAGTTGGCTCAGGTTTAGTTACATATTTACAAATATATTTTGCGAAATTTTTATCAGTTACATATTGTATATTACAATGTCCTTCCCATAATAATAAAGTTGGAGCATGATATGGAACAATCCATTGGTCTTCTGGTTTTGTTCGACGATAGGTGTATCGTGCATTATTTGGATCATGATATGTTATATAAGATAAAGGTTGAGGAAAACCATATTTACATTGTTGTCCTGAAGAAGCTGGACCTCCACAATGTTGAAAATTACAATTATGAATATTATTTTCATTAACTAATCTATATAATTCTGGTTCAGTTTCTGGATTTGGTAAATCAGCTCTTATTATATTTTTATTAATTAATTCTGGAATAGAATTTTCTAACCAAGCAATTCCATGAGTATGAATAGTAGGGTTCCGCAAAGTCGGATCGGATCAGATTTTATCAATATTCGGATTGAATCCGATATTCTAATTCTTAATCCGGATCCGGATTCGTCATATACGGATCCAACTTTTTAAAATCCGAATCCAATTTTGATTATATTCGGATCGATCCGAATCCAATCCGAATATTCGAATCCATTAAAAAATATTCAAATCTGTTAAAAAATATTCGAATCCGTTAAAAAAATATTCGAATCCGTTAAAAAATATTCGAATCCATTAAAAAATATATTCGAATCTATTAAAAAATTTTGATGAATAAAAGATTTTTTCTCCTCCCCCCCCCCCTAGAATTCTTCTATCTCATTTTTTTTTCCTCTCCTTCCCTAGAATTCTTTTATCTCACTTGTTGCCTATAGAATCCTCGGATCACGGATCGATTCGAATACAAAAAAAACAATATCCGGATCCGTCGAATCTCATTTTTTCTGGATTCGAATCGATCCGCGATTCGAAACCTTAAGATCCTATCCGGATCCGTACAGTGCAATCCGGATCCGATCCGTGATTCGGATCTTTTTTGCGGAACCCTAATGAATAGCACCTCTATTTTGAAATTCGTCTCGTTCAAAATGATGTAGCCATTTTCCCCAATTAGTAAAATTAGAATTTTTCCATAAATAATGGTGTATAGATTTTAAACGATGATGATAATGTTCATATGTATGATAAGATCGATTTGAAGGAATTGTATTATGATCATCAGTAATTTCAAGAATTTTTTTTAAATGTTTCCATTTACCTTCAGCCATAGTCATTGTATAAAAAATTTGAGGTAAACCAAAATTATGTACCATTGTATTTAAATGATGTTCTTTCTGACGCCAATATGTATCTCCAGTTCGAATAAATGAAGGCACAGTAGTTGTTTTGATTTCATTGATAATTGGAGTATNAATCTGTTAAAAAATATTCGAATCCGTTAAAAAAATATTCGAATCCGTTAAAAAATATTCGAATCCATTAAAAAATATATTCGAATCTATTAAAAAATTTTGATGAATAAAAGATTTTTTCTCCTCCCCCCCCCCCTAGAATTCTTCTATCTCATTTTTTTTTCCTCTCCTTCCCTAGAATTCTTTTATCTCACTTGTTGCCTATAGAATCCTCGGATCACGGATCGATTCGAATACAAAAAAAACAATATCCGGATCCGTCGAATCTCATTTTTTCTGGATTCGAATCGATCCGCGATTCGAAACCTTAAGATCCTATCCGGATCCGTACAGTGCAATCCGGATCCGATCCGTGATTCGGATCTTTTTTGCGGAACCCTAATGAATAGCACCTCTATTTTGAAATTCGTCTCGTTCAAAATGATGTAGCCATTTTCCCCAATTAGTAAAATTAGAATTTTTCCATAAATAATGGTGTATAGATTTTAAACGATGATGATAATGTTCATATGTATGATAAGATCGATTTGAAGGAATTGTATTATGATCATCAGTAATTTCAAGAATTTTTTTTAAATGTTTCCATTTACCTTCAGCCATAGTCATTGTATAAAAAATTTGAGGTAAACCAAAATTATGTACCATTGTATTTAAATGATGTTCTTTCTGACGCCAATATGTATCTCCAGTTCGAATAAATGAAGGCACAGTAGTTGTTTTGATTTCATTGATAATTGGAGTATTAGAATATATACTATTTATAATTAGATCTGATGTAGTTGGTAAATATTGTTGATCTGTAGTTCTTTGTCTTAAAATACGGGTACGATTTTGATGATTTCGTAATTTTTCTAGATTTAAATATGAAACATGTGGCCAGTACCAACTTAAACGAAAACGTGAATCAGGACATGTATAATACAAACGAATATAACTACCAAAAGTATCAATATTCATTCGATATTCATGAGATGATTGCCAATCTTTAAAATGCCCTTTACCTAATGGAAACAAATCAGGAAATAAAAGAGCTTCCAAATTTGGGTCATTGTATGATATTGGAAGTTTTTTATCAGTTGAATTGGTTAAAAAACCAGCCATTAATCGTGTAAAATGATAATCTTCATTATGAATTTCATTATCAAAATTTTGATTTTGGATTATTAAATTGGAAGGACCAGAATGTTGTTGAGACAATGATAAGTTATCAGTAATTAGATTAGCAGTGGGTAATGTTAATGGAGGTCCTCTTAAGTTTCCACGTGTATAATAATGATTATATGGATGAAAAAGATAATTGTTTTCTCGTAACCAATCTGCAGCATTTTGTAAAGTTGGATGATACCATGATCTGTTTTCATTATTTAATATTGCTCCAATTGTGCCTGTATATAATGCAAATGCATTAATATTTTTAGAATATCCAAAAGAACCTTGTAAATGACGATAATTAGTGAAATTGTTAGATCCAGGAGTTCTTCCAAGGGAATAGCTGAGATGAATAGGGGATAAATAAATTCTATGGTATGGAGGTACAGCTTCAATTTCAGTTGGTACTGAATTTAAAATTGGAGGTGGACGGCGAGTGGATGGTTTAATACATGAGCAGCATGAAGCAATTTTTGGTGTTGATTGATTTGGATGGAATTCCAAAGGAACATTTGGAAATGCTTGTGTTAAAGGATATATTATTTCAAAATCATACAACATCCAACGAACTTCATCAGGATATAACAATCGGGAACAGTAACTACATGGTATACAAGGAAATTGATACAAGATAATATTTTCAAACCGATTTTTTAAATTCTTTAATTTTTTAGATATTATCCAAGGTTGAATATTTTGTTGTAATGTAAATTGCGAAGAATGTTCTGTTGAGTTTCTCATTGGAGCTTGAGAATGACCTGTATTTGCTTCAGTTTGTATTGTTGTTGCTGACAAAAAAGAATTGAAATTTTCTTCTATTTCCATTTCTTGATAAGTCTGATCAAAACTAACAAAAGATAGTTGAAAAGACATTC
Source organism: Diversispora epigaea (assembly GCA_003547095.1). Classification (NCBI taxonomy): domain Eukaryota; kingdom Fungi; phylum Glomeromycota; class Glomeromycetes; order Diversisporales; family Diversisporaceae; genus Diversispora; species Diversispora epigaea. Next base: position 38,593 of record PQFF01000388.1, read on the forward strand.
TGTAAAGGTTAGAAATATTATTATCAGTGTAAGTACAAGAATATGAACTTAATCTTGTATTGTAAATTTGTTCAAGTATTTATAAGTTCTTTTTTATTTTTCCTATTGATTTTTTATTTGCCCAATTGCATATTTCATTTTATTATATTGAACAATAACATATGAATGGATCTCAAAACATTAGTTCTCTTGATTTAAAATCCCAAATTTTCCTTGTTTTGATTATTAAATTTATTTCATGCATAAAAGTGTTTATTTGAAAGTCAATAAATTTTGGTTCCTTATATTATGTTTTTATTATTTTGGATTTTTCTTAATTAATAATAATTAATTAAAAATAGAAAAAGTCAAGGATTAATTTTAGAGAGTTTAGCATTTCTGTCAATAACTTTTTTTATTTATTATTACTAAAAAAAAAATATACACAAAAAAAAAAGTCCTTATTTAAATTCTTTTAAACAAAATATTTGAAACTTTATCATTCTGATATATTTATATAAGCCAGTTTTCACATCTTTTCAGTATTTTTTTTTTATATTTCTCATTTCGGTAATATGTTTTTATTCTTTATATTTTTTTTTATAAAAAGTTGAATTTTTCTTAATTAAAAATAGATGATACATTTCGGAGGGTTTCACATTTTTGTCAATAACTTTTTTAATTTTTTTTATTTATTATTACTAAAAAAAAAAGATATATATGAAAAACAGTCAATATTTATTTGGAAGTCAGTAAATTCTTTCAGTTCCTTATTTAAGCAAAACATTTGAAACTTTATTATTCTGGTATATTAATTTATTCTTTTAGGTTTGCGCATATTTTTTTTATCAAATTTATGCATTTAAATTTTTATTTGTTTTAAAAACTACCATTATTTTTATTTGTAGTCATATTTAAGTAAAATTCAAATGATCTTACATTTCGTATATATTTTTCTATAATTAAATATAGTAATCTATATTTTTTTTATTCCTTTCTCAAATATCACCAAATATTGACAAAATAATGAATACAAAAATCATGCTATTGTGTTGATAAAACGGAATTTATTTATTTATACTTTTTTTAGAATTTAAAAAATTGAAAAAAATTAAAGAGAAAAATGGAAAAAGTAAAAAAGAGAGTGGATAGCGAAGATAATTTTAGTGAGTAGACACATTTTAACATTATACTTAATTTTTAATTAGTGAGTAAGCACATTTTAACATTATACTTAATTTTTAAAATCAATTTTTTTAGAAAATATATTGTTAATAATAAATAAATTATTAATTAATAATATGTACAGTTCGTGAGTAAAATTAATATTAAATAATACTCCTTCAATTTTATATAAAGTTAATTAATAATTAATTAAATATAGAAAAGTTAATTAATAATTAATTAAAAATAGTAAAAGCCGAAGAACATTGTTCCCGTTGATAACTTTTTTTTTTTTAATTTATTTATTATTAAGAAAAAGATATGCACAAACAGTAAATATTTATTTTATTTTTTTTTTTAGGTTTGTATTGTGCATAAATTGCTTTTTATAAAAAGTCAGGTTTTTCTTAATTAATAATTAATTAAAAATAAAAAAAGTTGAGATAACTTTTTTTATATTTATTTAATTCTTAATTAAGAAAAAAAAATTATATCATGTTTTATTCTTTTAGATTCGTGCCGTGCATATTTTTTAGCAAAAAATATAAAAACATAAAAAATTATTAGTCTTTTTTTCATACCGTTTTGGGAATATTTGGGTGATTGTTGTTCTGGTTTGGTAATTACTGTCTCTACTTAGAAGGGATGGTGTCATTGATTTTTTTTTGTATAAAAGCGGAATGATGTTTAAATGTTACGTCGTTAGTTTTTTTTTTTGGATGTTTATAGTTTGATACAAAAAAAAGTCTTACTGAATTATGGCCAGATTTGTGAATTTCAATTATCTAGATTGGAATGTCCACAAGAAATTTCGTAAGTTACTTTGAAACGGCTCACGAAAATCATTTTCTTAATGCCTGAAATGGAAAAAAAAACCTCCGATTTTTATATATATCTCTCTTTTTGTAATCTCGCAAGCAGTGATGGGTGACATTAACCATCAACTATTTTTTTTCATTTGGGAAAAAAAAAAATTTAAAAAAAAAGTTTTTCGTCCGTTGATTTTTTTTGGTGGCAAGGTTCTCAATTTCTTTTTTTTTTATTTTTATTATCTTTATGGATCGTGGTTGTCATAAAGAAAATAAAAAAAATTTATCAAGATCAAAATTATTTATCTATTTTTTTGATTAGTGTTATCAAATCGGGAGATTTTGAAGATAAAAAAATAGATAAATAATCTTGATCTTTTTGATAATTTTATTATTTTTATTATTTTTATGGAATAAAATAAATAAATAAAATTTATCGAGAGGATAAATATTATTTATTTCTAATTATGAGATATTGTTAGAACAAAACAAAAATTATCGGAGGTTTTTTTTCGTACCGTTTTGGAAATAGATAGCTGTATTTGGGTGATCGCCATTCTGTTCTAGTAATTGCTGTCTTTGTTGGGAGGGGGGAATCTTTGTTGATTTTTTTTTGTATGAAAATGGAACGATTTGATTTTTTTTTGTATGAAAATGGAACGATCGCTGTTTATGTTTAAATGTCACGTCGTTGAGTTTTTTTTTTTTGGATGTTGTTGTCTGAATGCGGAAAGTCTCACTGAATTATGGCCGAATTTGTGAATTTCGGTTGTCTAGATTGGGATGTCTCATGCATCCGCGAGAAATTCCGGTAGTTACTTTGGAACGGCCCGCGAAAATTGTTTCCTTAATGCCTGAAATGGAATAAAAAAACCTCTGATAATTTTATATATATCTCTTTATGTGATCTGGCAAGCGGTGATGAGTGACACTAATGTAAGACAGATCACTGGGTTTTTTTTTGAAAAAAAATGATTTTAAAAAAAANTTGATTTTTTTTTGTATGAAAATGGAACGATCGCTGTTTATGTTTAAATGTCACGTCGTTGAGTTTTTTTTTTTTGGATGTTGTTGTCTGAATGCGGAAAGTCTCACTGAATTATGGCCGAATTTGTGAATTTCGGTTGTCTAGATTGGGATGTCTCATGCATCCGCGAGAAATTCCGGTAGTTACTTTGGAACGGCCCGCGAAAATTGTTTCCTTAATGCCTGAAATGGAATAAAAAAACTTCTGATAATTTTATATATATCTCTTTATGTGATCTGGCAAGCGGTGATGAGTGACACTAATGTAAGACAGATCACTGGGTTTTTTTTTGAAAAAAAATGATTTTAAAAAAAAATAAAAAAAAAATTTTTTGTCCATTGTATATACTTTTAGTATTTCATCTCAACCTATAAAACAATTTTTTTTTTTTGTTTTTTTTTCTACTAATTTATTAAATTTTCATCTTTACAATTAATCCATACTAACATAATTAAAAATCTAAACGGTTTGGGGTTAGTATTAAATATTATGAATGATAATATTACAAACATTATGTTATACGACTATATTAATGCTATATTATATAATTTGAACAGTAATCATAATTAAGTGCGATTATGGAATGTGTTAAGTAATTTTTTCAAATTAGGAATTGAAAATGCAATATATGAGGCTTTGGCACGTAGGCCTTGTTGCCAAGGATTCCGTTAAAGTCATGATCGAGAAAGTATATCTGAGGCAGAGGCAATATCTTTACAACCACAAAATCTTTATAAGCAAATTTTCCTTTTCAGTGTCCGGAGAACTTTATAATTCTACTCAGTGAAAAACAAATCATTACATTATTGTTGTCATGATTGATTTTATTGGCAAATATAATTATTTAAAAAAAATATTTATTTATTATTTTATTTTTCCAAGAGCATAATTTATTTGTCTAGATCTCTCCCATTCACAGAATCAATATTAACTTTGGGTTTGTATAATTATTTAAATAATTATTTTTTTAATAATTATTTTTTTTAAAATAATTATTATTTATTATTTTATTTTTCCTAGAGCATAATTTATTTGTTTCAATATTAACTTTGGGTTCATACATGTTGATTTAAAAAAAAAATAATTATTAAAAAAATAATTATTTATTAATTATTATTTTATTTTTCCCAGAGCATAATTTATTTTTCTAGATCTCTCCTATTCACAGAATCAATATCAACTTCGGGTTCGTACATGTTGATTTAAGAAAATATTTATTATTTTATTTTTCCTGGAGCATAATTTATTTGTCTCAATATTAACTTTGGGTTCGTATAATTATTTTTTTAAATAATTATTTTTTAAATCAACATATATTTATTATTTATTATTTTATTTTCTCCGGAACATAATTCATTTGTTTCAATATTAACTTTGGGTTCGTACATGTTGATTTAAAAAAAAATAATTATTAAAAAAATAATTATTTAAAAAAAAATAATTTTTTATTATTTTATTTTTCCCAGAGCATAATTTATTTGTCTCAATATTAACTTTGGGTCCGTATAATTATTTTTTTAAATAATTATTTTTTCAATAATTATTTTTTTAAAATAATTATTTTGTTAAATCAACATGTATTTATTATTTATTATTTTATATTCTCCGGAGCATAATTTATTTGTCTCACTATTAACTTTGGGTTCGTATAATTATTTTTTTAAATAATTATTTTTTCAATAATTATTTTTTTAAAATAATTATTTTGTTAAATCAACATGTATTTATTATTTATTATTTTATATTCTCCGGAGCATAATTTATTTGTCTCACTATTAACTTTGGGTTCGTATAATTATTTTTTTAAATAATTATTTTTTCAATAATTATTTTTTTAAAATAATTATTTTGTTAAATCAACATGTATTTATTATTTATTATTTTATATTCTCCGGAGCATAATTTATTTGTCTCACTATTAACTTTGGGTTCGTATAATTATTTTTTTAAATAATTATTTTTTCAATAATTATTTTTTTAAAATAATTATTTTGTTAAATCAACATGTATTTATTATTTATTATTTTATATTCTCCGGAGCATAATTTATTTGTCTAGATCTCTACCATTTATAGAATCAATATTAACTTTGGGTTCGTACATGTTGATTTAAGAAAATATTTATTATTTTTTATTTTCCCCGGAGCATAATTTATTTGTCTCAATATTAACTTTGGGTTCGTACATGTTGATTTAAAAAAAAAATTTATTAAGTTAGTAAACAAAATGCGACGAACCATTTTATAAAGAATTTTAATTCTCTTTTATTATAATTGGTTTTATACTTTGTGACTGTTTTTTAAGTATACCTTTTTTTTAATAAAAAAGTTAGACAGAAATGTTAAACCCTCTGAAATATATCCTCGACTTTCTATATTTAATTTTTATTAATTAAGAAAAATCTGACTTTTTTTAAAAAAAATATGCACAAACCTACACAAAAATTATGATTTTATTCTTTTATATCTTTTTTTTTAAAAAAAAATCAAAAACTTAAAAGAATAAAAACATATTACCATAAAGAATTTTAACCAATTTTCTTTTTGTTCTAATATAATTTTTGATTATAATTGGTCATATACCTTAAAAAAAGTTCGGTAAACCCTCCGAAATGTATCCTCGACTTTTCTATATTTATTAATTAGGAAAAACTTTGCATGGACCTAAAAGAATAACACCACATTCGCATGAGTTTTCAGGATATAACCTGTCTGCTTTGCCCCACGCAGATCGACAATTATTATTTTGTTAGCCGTCATTTTTTCCGTTTCTGCGTGGAACAATAGGGGTTAGGTTATATCCTGTCTGCGTGGTCAAAAGCAGACAGGTTATATCCTAAAAATTTCATGCGAATGTGCTGAAGAATAAAAACATATTACCATAAAGAATTTTAACCAATTTTCTTTTTGTTCTAATATAATTTTTGATTATAATTGGTCATATACCTTAAAAAAAGTTCGGTAAACCCTCCGAAATGTATCCTCGACTTTTCTATATTTATTAATTAGGAAAAACTTTGCATGGACCTAAAAGAATAAAAACATATTACCATAAAGGATCTTAACTAATTCTCTTTTTGTTCTCAATGATGAAAATGTAATAGTTGCATTCCCACTAGCTCAAGGGATTTCTTGCACAAAAGTTGTTAAAAAAACACAAAATTAAATAAAACAACAAAATTAATTATAAAATGGATCTTATTAACTTTTCTAAGATAAATTCTATAATAAATTATAATTCTAAATTTATATTTCCATAAAATATATCCAAAACACCCAATTTTTTCTAACAGTCCTAATATCGAAAAAAAAAATTATTTTAATAATTCAAAAATACGGTCATAGAATAGACAACAGAAATTCTGTAATCCCTTTTAGAAAATGATTACTTAAAAAATAAATCCAAAACGGTATTTGACATACCGATATGTTTTACTCAAAGCTCCCCCTAATTCATGACCGCTAGTTGACTAATTAAAAAATATGAGATTTAGAATATTTATCTTTTTTTTTAAATTTTTATTTTTATGGATCGTAATGACAAACAAATCCTTTTGGAAAAGGATTATTTAAAAAATAATTCCAAAATGGTATTTAACATACCAATATATTTTTACCTTGTGAAACAAAGCTCCTTTAAAACAAAATCGCTTGTTATTTTTTTTTTTTATATAAATAAAAAAAAAAAAAGTTAGATTTTTCTTAATTAATAATGATTAAAAATAGAAAAATCAAGATACATTTCGGAGTGTTTAGTGGTAGTGAACTTTTTTCAATTATTTTTAATTTTTTTTAATTAAAAAAGGTATGCATAAAAAACAGTCCCAAAGTATAAACCAATTATGATAAAAATTATATTAGAGAACAAAAAGCAAATTAGTTAAAAATGGTAATATGTTTTTATTCAGTTTTTTTTCTTTATTAAATAAAAAAAACAAATATAGAAAAAGTTGAGGATTAGTTTTGGCATGGCAATTATTTTTTTTAAAAAAAAATATACACAAAAAACAGTCCCAAAGTATATAACCAATTATGATAAAAATTATATTAGAGGACAAAAAGGGAATTAGTTAAAATTTTTTTATAGTAATATTTTTTTTATTCTTTTAGGTCCGTACCATTTTTTTTTTTTTTAATATAAAAAAGTAGGTTTTTCTTAATTAAATAATAAAAAAATTAAATATAGAAAAAGTTGAGAACATAACTTTTTATTCTTTATTTTTTTTTAAAAAGGTATAAAACCAATTATTTGTGATTAAAAATTATATTAGAGAACAAAAAGGAATTCTTTTAGGTCCATGCAAGGTTTTTCTTAATTAATAAAAAATTAAATATAGAAAAAGTTGAGGATACATTTCAGAGGGTTTTGTATTTCCATCGATAACTTTTTTTAAATTTTTTTTTTATTTGAAAAAAAGGTATACACAAAAAACAGTCCCAAAGTATAAAACCAATTATGATCATAAATAATATTAGAGAACAAAAAAGAGAATTACTTAAAATTCTTTATGAAATTATTTGCCACATTTGTTTACTACTTAATAAATTTTTTTTTACCTGTATAGTAAATGACTTTTAAATTCTTTAAATTGTTTTATGTTTGTTATTTTCCATATGTAAGGAGATGTTTGATAATTTTTCTAAATAAGAAACTTTCAGGTGAAAAATAAAAATATAAGAAAAAATTGAAATTTTCAAAAAAGCTATAAAAATAATCAAATTTTTTTCAAAAAAAAAAAAAAGTCTCATCAAACTTAACTAAAAAAAAAAACAATGGCTGCCAGTATCAACATTGTCGTGTACATTAATTCCTGCAAGAGAAATTCTGGAAATACCCTATTCTGGGGGACCGGAACCTTCAAAGATAGTCAGGATACATCAGTCGATTTTAACTACAAAATTTTTCTCAATTCTGGAACATTGTATATAGATGAATTTCGTGAAGGAGATCTTGTGCATCTCACGGGTAAATTTACGTGGGAGGATAATTCATCGTATCACTCTGCAGGAATAATGGTATTTATTTTTTTTTACTAACTACAAAATTAAAATAAAAATTAAACAAAAAGGGTGTTACTTATTTTTTTATAGCTTATTATTGACAAAGCTATGAAGTTTCCTGAACCTACTACTGGCAACTGGAGCTTGGAGCAATTGCCTAGCTCACCTCCATTCATCTCAATAGTTTGTCAAGTATTACCTGACATCCAAAAGAAGCCTTGTGTTGTTGTTAGAGGCAAAACATATTTTGTTGAGACCTCATGTTTTTTGTACTGCTCCCAAAACAAACCCCAAGAACACTTCTTTACAACAACCTATGAATTAAGTAACCCACGTTTTAAGTCCTTGACAATTGATAAATGGCGGTTAGGAACATCATATGCCATTAACGGTTTTTTAAGGCAAATATTCAAAATCGAAGACCAAACAGTATTCTTAATTGAGACTACTTCGGTAGATTACATTATATCACGTGCAAAAACTTCTACAATCCAAATGAAATCTTCCAGAACCACACCTAAAAACGATTTTGATGATTATATTAACTCAAAAAAACTCAAATCTGATAACTCACCATCCACTCCAAGTACTTCAATAATTTCCAACACACCATACTCATCACTTCCTTTACATTCATCCACCCCACCCACAACAGCATTTTCACCTCCTTCACCTTCTTCACTTACAACATTACCAAAAGAAAATCAACCAGCTGACAAATTTCTTAATTCTTACCAATCATCATTTGCATCCACTGAGAAAGGTGGTAATACAAAAAAGAAATATAACACAAGAAGTAGCAAGAGTAGCAAGAGCAGTACAAAGAACATCGCAATTTCAAAATTTGTGGAGCCCGAAGAATCATTACTACCAAGCTTTTCCCAAGGACTTGAGGAAATAATTATGGTAGAAGATGAGCCATCTAACACCAAAGACTAATATAGAAAAAAAAATTTTTTTGATTATTAATTAAAATTATAACAAAAAATCTTTTAATTAAACGAAATTATAATCACCATTAATAAAAAAAAATCATCAACTTTCTAATTAATCGCGATTATTATCAATAATTATGATTATTATTATATTATATAATCAAAATGATTTTTCGCAATGAAAGTTGAATATGTATGTAGGGTTAATTAAAAAAAAATATAAATAATTATTTTGACTTTATTTTGAATAAATAAATAAAATTTGCAAAATGTTTAATAAAAATATTTTTTGAATCATCAGAGAAAAATTTAATATTTAATATAATTATTTATTTATTATCATAAATATTGTTGTTTCTCCAAAACTAATTTAAATTAAATGTTTAAATATTACATGTAAAGAAATCTATTACTAAAATCTTTTTTTGTAATTTATTTATCGGACTTCTGTTTTGTTTGCCAATTACTCATCATTGAGTTTTTCGGCTTGATCGAGTACTCCCAACTCTCTAAGCAATAAACAGTTTAAGTACATATGTCTGCGGTTCCAATATGCAATTATTCACTTTAGTTACATGACTCAAGTGGTAAAAATGCATCTTAGAAACTTCACAATTGAAGATTGCTGTAATAATAATAATAATAATTTAAATAAATAACGAAAAAATAAAAAAAATAAAAAAATAAAAAACAAAAAAATAAAAAAATAAAAAAAATAAAAAAAAAAAAAAAAAAAAATAGAAAGAAATAAAAAAAATAAAAAAATAAAAAACAAAAAAATAAAAAAATAAAAAAAATAAAAAAAAATAAAAAAAAATAGAAAGAAATAAAAAAAAACCCGTAATATTTCACATATCTTAATTCAAGTATAACATAAATACTAAGATAATTACCACTATTAATTTTCTTGATTCCCGATTTTCTGTTCCTCGGCGTGCCTCTATCAACGTTGGTACCAATAAGCACATGAACTACTTAATGGACTCTTTAAACTATGATAACTCAACTCAATACGTTCTTCTAAATGAGATCCACAGAGTTTCTCATCAGAATCAACAATCATATCTTTCTTATTATTATCTTTCTCCCCTTTAAAAATAAAATTTTTCTAATTGAACTTCTAAAATTAATAAATAATACAAATTCAATTATAAAAAAAAAATAACAAACCAGTTGAAGTTGTTGAGATGACTGAAGCTCCATAATTTTTATGTTGCATTCCTATTTTAAATTAAAAATGTAAATAAATAAATAATAAATTTTTATACATTTCGTCTTGCAGTAGATTGATGATACCTGTTGACCTCGGAAGTGCGGGAAAATTGAAAAGGAAAATTTGCTTATAAAGATTTTGTGGTTGTAAAGATATTGCCTCCACCTCGGATAAATTTTCCTATACTTTCTCGACCATAACTTTAACGGAATCCTTGGTAACAAGGTCTACGTGCCAAAGCCTCATGCATTTCCAATTCCTAATTTGAAAAAATTACTTAACACATTCCATAATCGCACTTAATTATGATCACTGTTCAAATTTTATAATATAGCATTAATATAGTCGTATAACAAAATAATATTCGTAAGATTCATAATATTTAGTACTAACCCCAAACTGTTTACATTCTTAATTACGTTAGTATGGATTAATTTTTCTTCTATAAAGATGAAAAATTAATAAATTAGTAGAAAAAAAAAACAAAAAAAAAATTACTTTATAGTTATAGGTTGAGATGAAATACTAAAAGTATATACAACGGACGAAAAATTTTTTTTATTTTTTTTTTTCAAAATCATTTTTTTTTCAAAATCATTTTTTTTCATTTTTTTCAAAATCATTTTTTTCAAAAAAAAAACCTGGTGATCTGTCTTACATTAGTGTCACTCATCACCGCTTGCCAGATCACATAAAGAGATATATATAAAATTATCAGAGGTTTTTTTATTCCATTTCAGGCATTAAGGAAACGATTTTCGCGGGCCGTTCCAAAGTAACTACCGGAATTTCTCGCGGATGCATGAGACATCCCAATCTAGACAACCGAAATTCACAAATTCGGCCATAATCCAGTGAGACTTTCCGCATTCAGACAACAACATCCAAAAAAAAAAAACTTAACGACGTGACATTTAAACATAGGCAGCGATCGTTCCATTTTCATACAAAAAAAAATCAACAAAGATTCCCCCCTCCCAACAGAGACAGCGATTACTAGAACAGAACGGCGATCACCCAAATACAGCTATCTATTTCCAAAACGGTACGAAAAAAAACCTCCGATAATTTTTGTTTTGTTTTAAATGTATTAATTATCATAGTATAGATTTTACCCTATTGTTATTCCTTTTTCGGTGAAGTCACGGCACAAAATACCTTCACCCAATTGGTGGTTCTTAAGTTCAATCACTTGCCAACAATACTCTTTTTTGGGAAGATTTTCGTGACCCGAAATGGAAAAAAAAAGGTCAAGAATTTATATACATGGTACATGATAATGACCATTTAGAAGAATAACCTCCGTGTTTATATAATTTCTGAAATAGAAAAAAAAATTATTTTTTTTTATTATCGCTAATAGAAAATTAATTATTTTACTATTTTCTATAAGCGATAGTAAAAAAATAATTTTTTTTACTATTTAATAAATTTATTTTTATTTTATTTATTTTTAGTGAATTTATTTTGTGAATTTATTTTTAGTGATCATTTTCGATAATCACTAAAAATTATTTTATTTATTTATAGTGATTACCGAAAACGATTTTCGATAATCATTATAAAAATAAACTAGCGGTCATGAATTAGGGGGAGCTTTGAGTAAAACATATCGGTATGTCAAATACTATATATGTATTTAAAAATAAATTTTTTTTTTTGATATTAAAGATTGGGTGTTTTGGATATATTTATGGAAATATAAATTTAGAATTTATCTTGGAAAAATTAATAAGATCCATTTTATAATTAATTTTGTTGTTTTATTTAATTTTAAGTGTTTTTTTAACAACTTTTGTGCAAAAAATTCCTTGAGCTAGTGGGAATGCAACTATTACATTTTTATTCCAAGAACAAAAAGAGAATTAGTTAAGATCCTTTATGGTAAAAAAATAAACACAAAAATTATATGCATCATGTTTTTATTCTTTTAGGTTTTTCTTAATTTAAAAATAGAAAAGTCAATAACTTTTTTTAATTTTTATTTTTTTATTATTATTAAAATAATAAAAAAAAAATATACACAAAAATTATATTCTTATAGGTTTTTCTTAATTTAAAAATAGAAAAGTTGATAACTTTTTTTAATTTTAATTTAAAAATAGAAAAGTCGAGGATACATTTCGGAGGGTTTAACGAACTTTTTTTAAGGTATATGACCAATTATAATCAAAAATTATATTAGAAAACAAAAAGAGAATTAGTTAAAATTCTTTATGGTAATATGTTTTTATTCTTTTAGGTTTTTGATTTTTTTTTTTAAAAAAAGATCAAGTGGTCACGGATAAAGGGAGCTTTGTTTTACAGAGTAAAAATATATCGGTATGTCAAATACCATTTTGAATTTGTTTTTTAAGTGATACCAGATCATTTAATGCATCACCCCAATATATCGATGTTTTTTTGTATGCAATTGTAAATTTCCCTTTTAGATATCTATTCAATACAAATTTATTTATTGATTTTTTTTTTAAAAAAAAAAATTAGCTTCTTCTTATATACCATAAGCGAACGGAAAATGCCTGATGCATGCTCAAAATGCAATGATGAATATGAATACTATGATTATTGGAAACCCAATATATTTTAAAAATGATGAACAAATGGAAATGACATGATCGATAAATTTATTCAAGATACTCAACTCAACTAAATGCTAATAATTATAAAGTAATAGAATGGATACCTTATTATAGGTTTCAAAATGTTAAACAAATGGCAAAAGGCAGTTATAGTACTATTTATTATGCTATATGGGTTGATAGATATATTGTGATTGGAATATTGAAGATCAGCAATAGGAAGAAATGATTAGTTTAAAGTGGTATTGAAGATTTTTTAAATGAGGTGAAGTAATATTTTCAATTAATATAAATTAATATTGAAATTTATTTGAAATATATAATATATTAATTATAATTTAATTAAAAAATATGTTACTAAATTGCAGAAAATCACGAATATATGATAGTTTTATGTTATTATAAAGGCAGAAGTCTTAGAAATTATAATTTTAATAATATTGATTGAGATGTTAAATTATCCAAATTAGAAAAAGGTTGCTGTGTTTATTCTGTTGCTTATGAAATGATCACTGGACTTCTCCCATATCGCGATGTGTCACTTTGATTTTTAACATATGTTCCATTTCACACACCTAAATTATTTACACAAATAATCATGTGATGTTGGGATGCTCAATGAAGAGAAGAATTAACCAAATAGTAAATATTATTATATTTTACATTATATTCATTTTCAGTTTATGATTATTTATTTATATTTAATCTATA
>PQFF01000388.1:52701-65445 GCA_003547095.1 Diversispora epigaea
ATTATTTGCCACATTTGTTTACTACTTAATAAATTTTTTTTTACCTGTATAGTAAATGACTTTTAAATTCTTTAAATTGTTTTATGTTTGTTATTTTCCATATGTAAGGAGATGTTTGATAATTTTTCTAAATAAGAAACTTTCAGGTGAAAAATAAAAATATAAGAAAAAATTGAAATTTTCAAAAAAGCTATAAAAATAATCAAATTTTTTTCAAAAAAAAAAAAAAGTCTCATCAAACTTAACTAAAAAAAAAAACAATGGCTGCCAGTATCAACATTGTCGTGTACATTAATTCCTGCAAGAGAAATTCTGGAAATACCCTATTCTGGGGGACCGGAACCTTCAAAGATAGTCAGGATACATCAGTCGATTTTAACTACAAAATTTTTCTCAATTCTGGAACATTGTATATAGATGAATTTCGTGAAGGAGATCTTGTGCATCTCACGGGTAAATTTACGTGGGAGGATAATTCATCGTATCACTCTGCAGGAATAATGGTATTTATTTTTTTTTACTAACTACAAAATTAAAATAAAAATTAAACAAAAAGGGTGTTACTTATTTTTTTATAGCTTATTATTGACAAAGCTATGAAGTTTCCTGAACCTACTACTGGCAACTGGAGCTTGGAGCAATTGCCTAGCTCACCTCCATTCATCTCAATAGTTTGTCAAGTATTACCTGACATCCAAAAGAAGCCTTGTGTTGTTGTTAGAGGCAAAACATATTTTGTTGAGACCTCATGTTTTTTGTACTGCTCCCAAAACAAACCCCAAGAACACTTCTTTACAACAACCTATGAATTAAGTAACCCACGTTTTAAGTCCTTGACAATTGATAAATGGCGGTTAGGAACATCATATGCCATTAACGGTTTTTTAAGGCAAATATTCAAAATCGAAGACCAAACAGTATTCTTAATTGAGACTACTTCGGTAGATTACATTATATCACGTGCAAAAACTTCTACAATCCAAATGAAATCTTCCAGAACCACACCTAAAAACGATTTTGATGATTATATTAACTCAAAAAAACTCAAATCTGATAACTCACCATCCACTCCAAGTACTTCAATAATTTCCAACACACCATACTCATCACTTCCTTTACATTCATCCACCCCACCCACAACAGCATTTTCACCTCCTTCACCTTCTTCACTTACAACATTACCAAAAGAAAATCAACCAGCTGACAAATTTCTTAATTCTTACCAATCATCATTTGCATCCACTGAGAAAGGTGGTAATACAAAAAAGAAATATAACACAAGAAGTAGCAAGAGTAGCAAGAGCAGTACAAAGAACATCGCAATTTCAAAATTTGTGGAGCCCGAAGAATCATTACTACCAAGCTTTTCCCAAGGACTTGAGGAAATAATTATGGTAGAAGATGAGCCATCTAACACCAAAGACTAATATAGAAAAAAAAATTTTTTTGATTATTAATTAAAATTATAACAAAAAATCTTTTAATTAAACGAAATTATAATCACCATTAATAAAAAAAAATCATCAACTTTCTAATTAATCGCGATTATTATCAATAATTATGATTATTATTATATTATATAATCAAAATGATTTTTCGCAATGAAAGTTGAATATGTATGTAGGGTTAATTAAAAAAAAATATAAATAATTATTTTGACTTTATTTTGAATAAATAAATAAAATTTGCAAAATGTTTAATAAAAATATTTTTTGAATCATCAGAGAAAAATTTAATATTTAATATAATTATTTATTTATTATCATAAATATTGTTGTTTCTCCAAAACTAATTTAAATTAAATGTTTAAATATTACATGTAAAGAAATCTATTACTAAAATCTTTTTTTGTAATTTATTTATCGGACTTCTGTTTTGTTTGCCAATTACTCATCATTGAGTTTTTCGGCTTGATCGAGTACTCCCAACTCTCTAAGCAATAAACAGTTTAAGTACATATGTCTGCGGTTCCAATATGCAATTATTCACTTTAGTTACATGACTCAAGTGGTAAAAATGCATCTTAGAAACTTCACAATTGAAGATTGCTGTAATAATAATAATAATAATTTAAATAAATAACGAAAAAATAAAAAAAATAAAAAAATAAAAAACAAAAAAATAAAAAAATAAAAAAAATAAAAAAAAATAAAAAAAAATAGAAAGAAATAAAAAAAAACCCGTAATATTTCACATATCTTAATTCAAGTATAACATAAATACTAAGATAATTACCACTATTAATTTTCTTGATTCCCGATTTTCTGTTCCTCGGCGTGCCTCTATCAACGTTGGTACCAATAAGCACATGAACTACTTAATGGACTCTTTAAACTATGATAACTCAACTCAATACGTTCTTCTAAATGAGATCCACAGAGTTTCTCATCAGAATCAACAATCATATCTTTCTTATTATTATCTTTCTCCCCTTTAAAAATAAAATTTTTCTAATTGAACTTCTAAAATTAATAAATAATACAAATTCAATTATAAAAAAAAAATAACAAACCAGTTGAAGTTGTTGAGATGACTGAAGCTCCATAATTTTTATGTTGCATTCCTATTTTAAATTAAAAATGTAAATAAATAAATAATAAATTTTTATACATTTCGTCTTGCAGTAGATTGATGATACCTGTTGACCTCGGAAGTGCGGGAAAATTGAAAAGGAAAATTTGCTTATAAAGATTTTGTGGTTGTAAAGATATTGCCTCCACCTCGGATAAATTTTCCTATACTTTCTCGACCATAACTTTAACGGAATCCTTGGTAACAAGGTCTACGTGCCAAAGCCTCATGCATTTCCAATTCCTAATTTGAAAAAATTACTTAACACATTCCATAATCGCACTTAATTATGATCACTGTTCAAATTTTATAATATAGCATTAATATAGTCGTATAACAAAATAATATTCGTAAGATTCATAATATTTAGTACTAACCCCAAACTGTTTACATTCTTAATTACGTTAGTATGGATTAATTTTTCTTCTATAAAGATGAAAAATTAATAAATTAGTAGAAAAAAAAAACAAAAAAAAAATTACTTTATAGTTATAGGTTGAGATGAAATACTAAAAGTATATACAACGGACGAAAAATTTTTTTTATTTTTTTTTTTCAAAATCATTTTTTTTTCAAAATCATTTTTTTTCATTTTTTTCAAAATCATTTTTTTCAAAAAAAAAACCTGGTGATCTGTCTTACATTAGTGTCACTCATCACCGCTTGCCAGATCACATAAAGAGATATATATAAAATTATCAGAGGTTTTTTTATTCCATTTCAGGCATTAAGGAAACGATTTTCGCGGGCCGTTCCAAAGTAACTACCGGAATTTCTCGCGGATGCATGAGACATCCCAATCTAGACAACCGAAATTCACAAATTCGGCCATAATCCAGTGAGACTTTCCGCATTCAGACAACAACATCCAAAAAAAAAAAACTTAACGACGTGACATTTAAACATAGGCAGCGATCGTTCCATTTTCATACAAAAAAAAATCAACAAAGATTCCCCCCTCCCAACAGAGACAGCGATTACTAGAACAGAACGGCGATCACCCAAATACAGCTATCTATTTCCAAAACGGTACGAAAAAAAACCTCCGATAATTTTTGTTTTGTTTTAAATGTATTAATTATCATAGTATAGATTTTACCCTATTGTTATTCCTTTTTCGGTGAAGTCACGGCACAAAATACCTTCACCCAATTGGTGGTTCTTAAGTTCAATCACTTGCCAACAATACTCTTTTTTGGGAAGATTTTCGTGACCCGAAATGGAAAAAAAAAGGTCAAGAATTTATATACATGGTACATGATAATGACCATTTAGAAGAATAACCTCCGTGTTTATATAATTTCTGAAATAGAAAAAAAAATTATTTTTTTTTATTATCGCTAATAGAAAATTAATTATTTTACTATTTTCTATAAGCGATAGTAAAAAAATAATTTTTTTTACTATTTAATAAATTTATTTTTATTTTATTTATTTTTAGTGAATTTATTTTGTGAATTTATTTTTAGTGATCATTTTCGATAATCACTAAAAATTATTTTATTTATTTATAGTGATTACCGAAAACGATTTTCGATAATCATTATAAAAATAAACTAGCGGTCATGAATTAGGGGGAGCTTTGAGTAAAACATATCGGTATGTCAAATACTATATATGTATTTAAAAATAAATTTTTTTTTTTGATATTAAAGATTGGGTGTTTTGGATATATTTATGGAAATATAAATTTAGAATTTATCTTGGAAAAATTAATAAGATCCATTTTATAATTAATTTTGTTGTTTTATTTAATTTTAAGTGTTTTTTTAACAACTTTTGTGCAAAAAATTCCTTGAGCTAGTGGGAATGCAACTATTACATTTTTATTCCAAGAACAAAAAGAGAATTAGTTAAGATCCTTTATGGTAAAAAAATAAACACAAAAATTATATGCATCATGTTTTTATTCTTTTAGGTTTTTCTTAATTTAAAAATAGAAAAGTCAATAACTTTTTTTAATTTTTATTTTTTTATTATTATTAAAATAATAAAAAAAAAATATACACAAAAATTATATTCTTATAGGTTTTTCTTAATTTAAAAATAGAAAAGTTGATAACTTTTTTTAATTTTAATTTAAAAATAGAAAAGTCGAGGATACATTTCGGAGGGTTTAACGAACTTTTTTTAAGGTATATGACCAATTATAATCAAAAATTATATTAGAAAACAAAAAGAGAATTAGTTAAAATTCTTTATGGTAATATGTTTTTATTCTTTTAGGTTTTTGATTTTTTTTTTTAAAAAAAGATCAAGTGGTCACGGATAAAGGGAGCTTTGTTTTACAGAGTAAAAATATATCGGTATGTCAAATACCATTTTGAATTTGTTTTTTAAGTGATACCAGATCATTTAATGCATCACCCCAATATATCGATGTTTTTTTGTATGCAATTGTAAATTTCCCTTTTAGATATCTATTCAATACAAATTTATTTATTGATTTTTTTTTTAAAAAAAAAAATTAGCTTCTTCTTATATACCATAAGCGAACGGAAAATGCCTGATGCATGCTCAAAATGCAATGATGAATATGAATACTATGATTATTGGAAACCCAATATATTTTAAAAATGATGAACAAATGGAAATGACATGATCGATAAATTTATTCAAGATACTCAACTCAACTAAATGCTAATAATTATAAAGTAATAGAATGGATACCTTATTATAGGTTTCAAAATGTTAAACAAATGGCAAAAGGCAGTTATAGTACTATTTATTATGCTATATGGGTTGATAGATATATTGTGATTGGAATATTGAAGATCAGCAATAGGAAGAAATGATTAGTTTAAAGTGGTATTGAAGATTTTTTAAATGAGGTGAAGTAATATTTTCAATTAATATAAATTAATATTGAAATTTATTTGAAATATATAATATATTAATTATAATTTAATTAAAAAATATGTTACTAAATTGCAGAAAATCACGAATATATGATAGTTTTATGTTATTATAAAGGCAGAAGTCTTAGAAATTATAATTTTAATAATATTGATTGAGATGTTAAATTATCCAAATTAGAAAAAGGTTGCTGTGTTTATTCTGTTGCTTATGAAATGATCACTGGACTTCTCCCATATCGCGATGTGTCACTTTGATTTTTAACATATGTTCCATTTCACACACCTAAATTATTTACACAAATAATCATGTGATGTTGGGATGCTCAATGAAGAGAAGAATTAACCAAATAGTAAATATTATTATATTTTACATTATATTCATTTTCAGTTTATGATTATTTATTTATATTTAATCTATATTATTAATTCTGGATCTGAATTTATACGCTTTAACGTTTTTGATTGGTTGTATTGGCCATGGCACGTTACTGTGAGATAAATCTAAACGTTTTTGATTGGTTATATTGGCCATGGCACGTTACTGTGAGGTAAATCTAAACGTGATTAAAATGGTAAGCAAGTGCAAGTAGCTTCGAAAGTAACTAAAAGCGGTCCTTAACATAATAAAGCCTTCCTGTATCAAAGGATAGAAATTGGTGTAATAAAACGAGAATTTGTTTCCTTTTGGCTTAGGTTGCGATCAACGTTAAATTATATAATAATTATTTACAGACTTACTAATATAATGAATTTTAAAAGTAAGGAAACTCATTATTTTCCTTTTTTAATTTGATGTCATTATGAGTTATTTTTTATTTTTAATTTTAATTTGATGTCATTATGAATTATTAGAAATTTATAATTTATAATGAGAATATTTTTAAATTTGATTTTATCGGTGAATTTAAATTTGTTTAATAAATGCTATGCTTCGTACATTCAGTTCACAAACTGATAAAGAGGTAAAATCCTTATTTCATTTATTTAAATTTATTTATTTACTAAATTTTGTATTGTAATTATTTGTTAAATTTATTACTATGTTTTATTTAATAATCTATATTAATAAATAATCTTTAAAGCTTGGGTTTTTGTGCAAAACTACAAGAACTTAAGAAGGGATTTTTTGAAAGAAATGTTTTTGGTCACATATATATATGGTAGAATTCGAAAAATGTGATCTTCCACATGCACATATGTTATTCCATTGAGCCGATAATTATGATACCTTTGTATCTGCAGAATTATCTGATCCAGTAGAACAACTTAGATTATATCAAACAGTTGTATCTGTTATGATTCATGATCCATATGGACCTTGTAATAATAATGTTTCGTGCATGAGAGAAAATTTATACACCCAAAAGAATTTGTTCAAGAGACAAAAAAAAAGGAAGTGAGTATCAAGTNTATAATGAATTTTAAAAGTAAGGAAACTCATTATTTTCCTTTTTTAATTTGATGTCATTATGAGTTATTTTTTATTTTTAATTTTAATTTGATGTCATTATGAATTATTAGAAATTTATAATTTATAATGAGAATATTTTTAAATTTGATTTTATCGGTGAATTTAAATTTGTTTAATAAATGCTATGCTTCGTACATTCAGTTCACAAACTGATAAAGAGGTAAAATCCTTATTTCATTTATTTAAATTTATTTATTTACTAAATTTTGTATTGTAATTATTTGTTAAATTTATTACTATGTTTTATTTAATAATCTATATTAATAAATAATCTTTAAAGCTTGGGTTTTTGTGCAAAACTACAAGAACTTAAGAAGGGATTTTTTGAAAGAAATGTTTTTGGTCACATATATATATGGTAGAATTCGAAAAATGTGATCTTCCACATGCACATATGTTATTCCATTGAGCCGATAATTATGATACCTTTGTATCTGCAGAATTATCTGATCCAGTAGAACAACTTAGATTATATCAAACAGTTGTATCTGTTATGATTCATGATCCATATGGACCTTGTAATAATAATGTTTCGTGCATGAGAGAAAATTTATACACCCAAAAGAATTTGTTCAAGAGACAAAAAAAAAGGAAGTGAGTATCAAGTTAATCAAATATTTGTATATATCCCATCAACAAGATCTCAAATCAAAACTCACAAAAACGTTACAAATCAAAATATTAATTATACTTTTAAGAAATAAAATTCTTTCAGACCAAGTAGCTTAGTATGGCACGTCAAACAGGACAAAAGTCGGAGTTAAAATCACATTTAGATAAATGAATTATATTGTGTTATTTTGTCAAAACTCAATTTTTTAATTTTATCAGGTGTGCATATATTCTATCCTGTAAGGGGAGAAGGATGAGAGACAAGACACTAACAAGTTTTATATAATTTATTGTTTATGTTTATTTTTATATAATCCATTTATTTGTCTATTTATTTATTTAATATAAAAGATAAATCTTTATTTACACGAAATTCTCCTTCTACTTTTTCATTTATTATTCATTATTATAATTCATTCATTCATTTATAGATACCTAAAAATTAAACCTATACTTATATATTTATATTATCTCAATTATTGTATTTTGGGAGAATATTAAAAGTTAAACAAGAAATTACAGAAGCTACTATGGAATTTAACCAAGAGTAAGTTAAGGATCAAGATAATCATAAAAGTATGAACTTTTCAAATAGGAAAATAATATAGAACAAGATTTTTAATAATCTATCTACAGGTAATTATTTAAGATAAGATAGTGTGGCGAAGTAAATTGATAATCAGGTGAAATGTCACGGGGGATAACATTTTGTGACACTAGATGAACTTTCAGGTGATTGTCATCCTTGTACGAGGATGAAGGATGAATAATGTTGTGCGAGGATAAAGGATATCATACAAGGATGAAGGATATCGTGCGAGGATGAAGGATAACGCACAAAGGATGAAGTATGAAGTACAAAGATGAAGTATAAACAAAAGAGAAAGTATAAATACGACTGTTGTCGGAAGTAAGTTTCAGTAGTTCATAGTCAGTTTAGTTAGAATATAATTAATTAGAAATAATTCAGAATAATTCGAAATACTTTAATAAATATTAAATAGAAAGTAAACTTCATTCAGGAACAGGAAAGATACGTCATGCTGTAATATTTCTGTTGTTAGATGATACTTTACTTTTAAAACTTTATATCTTATATTTTAAATAAACTTATATTTTGTGTCGTAATATTGCGAAATATTATTAAATATTGTTTGATACTGCATTACTACTTTTACTCCACCTTACTCACTGTGCCTTCATGATTAATTGATTATTATTTGATTATTATTATTATTTATTATATATTTATTATCTGTTTTGAGATAGGCAAGTTTAGATCGATTGATTGCTTGACCTACTGGCAGATAGAGTGTATTATTATTTGTTTGTGTGATGCAAACTGTGAAACTGATTTGAGAAATTGTTCGAAATACTCTGCACTCCTGTGACAATAGTTTCGCAAGTTCATTACGCAAATCAGGATTAGCGTAATACGGAAATATAGACGAATTTATTAATAATTTTTATTAAGGAACTTTAAATAGGGTAATTATTTTACTATAAAAATAGTGAGGTAGGCCATAATACTTTTATTTTTATTCAATATAAAAAAAAATTGTAAAAGATCCTTTATTTATTTATTAATCATGAACTTTTTAAATAAAAAATAATAATTTAAGACAAGATTGTTTCGCAAGTTCAGTCACGCAAATCAGGATCAGTGTAACACAGAAATATGGACAAATTTATTAAATTTATTAATAATTTTTAATAAAGAATTTAAATAGAAATAGAGTAATTATTTTACTATAAAAATAGTAAGGTAGGCATGTAATACTTTTATTTTTCAAGATCAAAAAAATTATAAAAGATCTTTTATTTATTTATTTAACCATCTTTTTAAATAAAAATAATATAAAACAAGATAATTTTTTAAATAGGAAAATAATCTAAAAGATTTTTAATTCTACAGGTAATTATTTAAGACAAGATTGTTTCACAAGTTCAGTTACACAAATCAGGATCGATGTAACACGAAAATATAGACGAATTTATTAAATTTATTAATAATTTTTATTAAATTCTTATAAAAAATTTTAAATAGAAATAGAGTAATTATTTTACTATAAAAATAGTAAGGTAGACATGTAATACTTTTATTTTTGTTCAAGATCAAAAAAAATTGTAAAAGATCTTTTATTTATTTATTTAACCATAATAAAAATAATATAGATAATTTTTTAAATAGGAAAATAATTTAAAACAAGATTTTTAATTCTACAGGTAATTATTTAAGACAAGATTGTTTCGCACATTCAATTACGCAAATTGGAATTGGAGTAACACAAAAATATAGACAAATTTATTATTAAAAATTTTAATTAAATTTCTATAGAGAACTTTAAATAGAAATATAGTAATTATTTTACTACAAAAATAGTAAGGTAGACATGTAATACTTTTATTTTTGTTCAAGATTAAAAAAAATTGTAAAAGATCTTTTATTTATTTATTTATTTAATCATGAACTTTTTAAATAAAAAATAATATAGACAAGATTTATTTTTAAATAGAAAAATAATATAGAATAAGATTTTTTTAATTCTATAGATAATTATTTAAGACAAGATAGTTTCGCGAGTTCAGTTACGCAAATCGGAATCGGAAATATAGATGAAATTTATTAATTTTTAAACTTAAAATAGAGTAATTATTTTATTATATAAATAATAAAGTAGGCATGTAATACTTTTAGATAAAAAAAAAGATTCTTTTATTTATTTAATAAATTATATGATTAAATTCTTAATCAATCTTGATTTAATAAAATTTTGAAGGAGTTATTTTAGACATATCAAGTTAATATAATTTTATCTGTGATAAAATTTTTTATAACTGTAATAAAATCCCAATACACCTGAGTTATTTCTCACTTACAAGTGAGATTTAACTCTAATATTAACTATGATAAAATTTTTATGTGGTTTTATCTCTGATATATCTGAGTCCTGATACATCTGTAATTTATCCAGATACATGGTGATAAAATTACATTTAAAAAAAAATTTTATTACTGATTATACTTGCACGCTAAATTATTTTTGGGTCCCAAAATTGTAATTTTGGGAAAAAAAGTCGAAATAGTTTTTTATAGAAGATGAAATTATTTTACTTAAAATCCGAAATTTTTTGACTACCCAGATTTATTCTTTGATTGAAAATACACATAACTAGGTACTTTTTTTACTTCTATATATAGAATAAATTTTGCATAAATCTCAAAAAGTTGAAATACCTCAAAAATCTAAAATCAATTTTGGAAACATGTATATTACTGATACACTAAGTGTAATTTATCACCGATGCATCAGGGTTGTTTCTCATATACATGTGTGATGTTATTCCTGACTTTTGTCCTGTTTGGTGTGCCCAGCTTCGAAGGTAACTAAGATTCGACCGTTAGTTACTCTACTTAAAACAAAGTAAGAAAAATAGTCACTACAAAAATACTCTGACACCAAAAAAATGTTACATTATGTAAGATGGGGGACACGAAGTGTCCCCCATCACACTAGTTATTATTATTATTATGGACATTTATATATTTTAGAAATGTATTATTAAAATATTTTTTTGATCATTTGACAAATTGTAATAAGGAATGATAAGGAAAACTATATTTTTATCTTTTCTCTCTTATAATATTAAATTATAAATATGATTTTTTAAACTTACAAGAATTACTCTTGTAACAGTGGTGTATTGTATTTTTAATTAATCATACCTTTATATTATAATTTTATTGTANGTAATTTATCACCGATGCATCAGGGTTGTTTCTCATATACATGTGTGATGTTATTCCTGACTTTTGTCCTGTTTGGTGTGCCCAGCTTCGAAGGTAACTAAGATTCGACCGTTAGTTACTCTACTTAAAACAAAGTAAGAAAAATAGTCACTACAAAAATACTCTGACACCAAAAAAATGTTACATTATGTAAGATGGGGGACACGAAGTGTCCCCCATCACACTAGTTCAATTTATTTTTTATAATAATTTAGATACGTCTAATTTATAAATTATATTTTTTTTAGTGTCATTAAAATTATTAATTATAAAATCTTAATTAGAGATACCTGTCACAATTCAAAAAAGGAAATTTTAACAATAGACTCTTGTTGAAATTTCCTTTTTTGAATTGCGACAGGTATCTTTAATCTTAATCATAATAATTTCATACTCTATACTTAGTGTTAAGATTTTTTTATTAAATGATTCTTCTAAATTATATATTTTAGCAGTAGTTAGTTAATTATTAAATTTAATTCAAATTGAAACAAATATATATTTTCAATAAATAATAAAAGTTTAAAAAATAAATTGGTCTTTTTAATAAATATTTTTTATTTGTCATCACGATTCATAAAAATAAAAATATACAAAAATGATAGATACTCTAAATCTTATATATTTTTTAATCACATCTCATGATTCGAAATAAATAATATTAATTTTTTCGATAGATTTTTTTATTTACTTCATGTTATAAAAATAATCAAAATAAAAAAAATTATCGAAAATATCAAGATTATTATCTATTTTTTCAACATCTTCAATATCTCTCAATTATACGTGTTGCCCAAATCCCAAATAATTTGGGATTTGGGACACCAAAATGCACAAATTACTAGTATTTGGGATTTGGGATTTCGGCAAAAAATACTAATTATAATTTGGGATTTGGAATTTAGGATTTTGGCATTTGGGATTTTGGCATTTGAATTTTGAATTTGGGTGGCAGGTATACTTTCAATTCAACGAAACTAATAAAAAAAAATAAATGATTTTCTTGATTAAATTTTTATTTATTTCATGACAACCACAATAAAAATAATAAAAATAAAATAATATAAAAATAAAATAATAATAAAAAAATAATAATAATAAAAATAAATCGAGAAGATCAAGATTTTTAATTTATTTTTTTCAACATCTTCAACATCTCCCAATTCAACAAAACAAATAAAAAAATAGATAAATAATTTTAATCTTTCAATAAATTTTTTTTATTTGCTTTATAGCAACCGCAATCCAGAAAAATAATAAAAATAATAAAAATAATAAAAATAATAAAAATAATAAAAATAATAAAAATAATAAAAATAATAAAAATAATAAAAATAATAAAAATAATAAAAATAATAAAAATAATAAAAATAATAAAAATAATAAAAATAATAAAAATAATAAATAATTTTAAAATAAATAATAAAATAAAAATAAATAAA
>PQFF01000388.1:70294-101006 GCA_003547095.1 Diversispora epigaea
AAAAAAAAAATGGGTCGAATTTCACCGAACATTAGGGAAGAAGCAAAAGTAACTATTTTGGGAACTGTTGTAGGTGAAAGAATTGCTCGCCCACTTGCAGGAGATATGTGGAAAACAAAAAGACTTTCTGCTACTGTTTTACGAGCTGCAACTATACTTGCACGCAAAATTATTTCGGGGAAAAAAGTCGAAATAGTTTTTCATAGAAGACGAAATTATTTTACTTAAAATCCGAAATTTTTTGACCACCCAGATTTATTCTTTGATTGAAGATACACATAACTGGGTATTTTTTTTACTTCCATATATAGAATAGATTCTGTATAAATCTCAAAAAGTCGAAATACCTCAAAAATTCAAAATCAATTTTGGGAACATGTATAGCTGCAACTGGTGTAAATCGTTGGATAATAAGTCTTGATGCTAACCCAGAAGTAGAAATCGAGGTCTCCGCGGGCCGTATGAAATTTGTAGCTGTTACTACACCCAACAATGATTTAAATAATAATAATGATAATATTCATGAGGAGCCAGTCAGTGAACCAGAAATTAATATTTCAAGTGAAAGCGAAAAAGAAGAGGAAGAAGTAAACATCAATAACAATAATAAACTTTTGTGGACAGACGCAGCCATAATTATCGATTCTTGTAAAGTTTTTCGATCTTATTCAAATGTAACAGTTGTTCATATTTCTGATATCGAACATGCAACACCAAGACAATTTTTTGAACGTTTTTTGCCTATAGAATATATAATGTCAACTGTATTACCTTCTACAAACACCCGTGCACGTGCAAGCGAACGTTATTGGAAAGATTTAACTTGGATGGAGTTTATGAAATTTATTGGTATTTTAACTATAATGACATATGTTCGATGTGCTGACATATGTGATTATTGGTCGATAGAACAAAAAACTGGTGGAGTTTCATTAGGATTTGGTCAGTATATGTCACATCGACGTTTTCGGGATATTGTCAAATTTTTGACACTAACGGATACACCAATAGATGATAATGATCCGTTTTATTTTGCCCGAAAATTCCATAATGAATTTAATGAAAATCTTGCCAAAGCTATTACACCTGGAAGTATACTTTGCATTGATGAATCAATGTGTCAATGGATGGGTAAAATTGATAAAGGTCCATTTCAACGAAAAATACCAAGAAAACCTCATCCAATTGGATGTGAATTCAAAACTATGGCAGATGCACGAACTAATTTATTTTTACAATTAGATCCTGTAGAGCCTCCGGAATATTCTAGTAAAAAGAAATTTGCTGAACATTCAGCAACAATTGCAACTATGTTACGATTAACTGAACCATGGTTTAGTAGTGGAAGGACAATCATTGCAGATTCATGGTTTGGTAGTGTAAAGGCTTGCACTACATTATATAAACATGGTTTATATTCTATCTTGCAATTAAAAAAACGTCGATATTGGGCAAAAAACATTCCTTGTGATATCACAGATGCCCTGGAAAGTGATTATGGATTATTTATTAGCCAAGTTGGAAAATTTGATGATGTTGATCTTACTTTGTGCTCTCTTCGTGATCGTAAAAATATTGTTCTCCTTGCCAGCTGTTCCACAACAAACCTTAAGAATGAAGTAACTAGGTATATTAAGGGTCATGGTAATGTTAAATTTCATAGGCCCGCTGTTTTTGATGAATATAATGNAATTAGATCCTGTAGAGCCTCCGGAATATTCTAGTAAAAAGAAATTTGCTGAACATTCAGCAACAATTGCAACTATGTTACGATTAACTGAACCATGGTTTAGTAGTGGAAGGACAATCATTGCAGATTCATGGTTTGGTAGTGTAAAGGCTTGCACTACATTATATAAACATGGTTTATATTCTATCTTGCAATTAAAAAAACGTCGATATTGGCCAAAAAACATTCCTTGTGATATCACAGATGCCCTGGAAAGTGATTATGGATTATTTATTAGCCAAGTTGGAAAATTTGATGATGTTGATCTTACTTTGTGCTCTCTTCGTGATCGTAAAAATATTGTTCTCCTTGCCAGCTGTTCCACAACAAACCTTAAGAATGAAGTAACTAGGTATATTAAGGGTCATGGTAATGTTAAATTTCATAGGCCCGCTGTTTTTGATGAATATAATGAGTATCGATCGACTATAGATATACTCAACAATTTACGTGATAATGCACTTTCTTATCATGATGTTCTCACAACAAAATGTTCAGAAAATCGAATTTTGGCTTTTTATTTTTCTGTTGTAGAAGCAAATAGCTATTCTGCATATTGTCAATTTGTTCCTGGAAAAAAAAATATGAAACATGTAGATTTTCGCAAGCAATTAGTAATTTCAATTTTTGATTACTATTCAGAAGATGAAACTGTTAGTAATAGAACCAAAAAACGAAAAAGAAAGGACTCAAATGACATTGAACATGATCTTATTAATATCAAAGATGATTCTTCATCTTCACAGCTTAAAGGAAAGCGTATTCAACGTCGTTGTATTAGTTGTCATAAACGTACTACTACTGGTTGCAAGTGTTCCATGCCACAAGCCATGTGTTCAAATTGCTGGGCTAATCATATTCGTAATACGTATAATCCAATTCGTACGGGATAAATATTTTTTTTATACATTCTTCTATGTCTATTCTATCAATTTTAAAATCCGCAGCTAATAATCTTTTCTCAGTAGATCACAAAACGATCCTTAATAGTGTACTACACGTAGTACACCCGTTTTTACAAATAATGTCATGACTTTATAATTTTATATTTTGTTAATTCTATAATTAATGTAAATAAAAATTGTGCTAATGTATAAAGGAACATTTAAAGATTCTTTGAATAAAAAATTATGCAAATTTATTGAATTTTGAGTGCTCAGTGAATTTTATTAAATGTACTACCGGTAGTATAAAAGGTGAAATCCTATCCATTAATAAAACTATTTAAATTATTTTTTTTTTTTCATTTTTAAAAATTATTTTGTTTTCAAAAATTAAACGGATGAAAAATAATTTTTATTTTTCAAAAAAAAAAATGATCAATGATCTGTCTTACCCATCACCACTTGCCAGATCACATAAAGAGATATATATAAAATTATCAGAGGTTTTTTTTTTCCATTTCAGGCATTAAAGAAATGATTTTCGCGAGCCGTTCCAAAGTAACTACCGGAATTTCTGTGGATGCATGAGACATCCTAATCTGGACAGCCGAAATTCACAAATTCGGCCATAATCCAGTGAGACTTTTTGCATTCAGACAACAACATCCAAAAAAAAAAAAACCAACGACATGACATTTAAACATAGGCAGCGATCGTTTCATTTTTATAAAAAAAAAATCAACAAAGATCTCTCCCTCCCAAACAGAGACAGCGATTACTAGAACAGAACAACGATCACCCAAATACAGCTATTTATTCCCAAAATGGTACGAAAAAAACCTCAGATAATTTTTGTTTTGTTCTAATTAGTAAACTAGCGGCCATGGACAAGAGGGGAGCAAGATTATTGTGTTGTATACGAAGTTTATTTGAATGTACCAGATATATTTGGATTTTGTTTTATTTTAATAGTTGTACATTTTTATAGTAATAAGTAAATAGGCTATTTCTGTAATTGGTTTTTTACGGTTTACTTTAAAAATGACAGTCCAAGATTTAGAGCTATAACACCCAATAGGTTACGCCTTAATAATTTCTATGCAATCAGCGGTCTTTTGTGTCAAACCACAAAATATGATGACAAGGTTGAATTTTTCATCAAAGCTTGCTCTTTCGAACTACTTTCTGTACGGACAATTCTAACTCAGCCTCAAGGATCCAGAAATGTGCCAAGAACAGCTCCCCCCGATGATTTTGAAAATTTTATCCATAAGAAATTCCATTCCGAACAGTCTCTAAAATGCCAAAGAACAAATTATGACAGCATCGCTGAAAATCTTCAAGAAATCTCAAGTCCCGATGTCCAATTTCTGAAACCCGCCGTCAGTGCACCTACTGTACCAACTCCTCCCATCAAATTTACAAGTGCTATTTTAAAAATTACTTAGCATAAAGCTCTCAATTGGTTCAGTTTAAACCCAAACTGAACCATCAGTTTTAGTTTAATAACATATATTTGTTTCTATTAATTATTGAATTTATTATTCAGTTTCATTTAGAGTGTTAAGATAAAGTACTACTCATGATGTAATCTCCGATGCAAACCTTTCTCTTCCTTTCTTCTCTAACCTTAACCCTCCCAACAAAAACAAGTTCCAGGCCATCAATCATAATCCAAATAAAAAAAATTTCTAATTTCCATAACCTCGACCCTTCTTCGTTCGTATTATTTAATAACAAGAAAAAAAATGTAGTGACAGCCATCAACACTGGTTCCATCCAAAATATTACACTTAACAAGTTTCAAGAAGGTGAGGCTCAAAAACCTAATTCACCTATACATAGCATGTCTGGTATCAAAGATCCTATTAATGAAGAAAAGTAAATTAGTAACACGAAATAAAATTTCATGTGTTCATTAATAATTTGTAAAAAGGGGGAACATTATGATGTATTTATTCGAATTTTATGTAATTTCTATTCATAAATTAATAAATATTTTATTAAATTAAATAAATTAAAAAAAAAAATATGCACATCAAACTTCGTGATGAAATGATTCATTTGTTATCAAAAAATGAACATAAAAAAAGTTCGGCATTTTTTCTTCGAAATATTTTATATTATTTATTTTTTGAACTCAACAATAAATAAAATGTGCATGTTATTTGCGATTGTCAAAATTCCTAACACCAGATCTTTATGATTAATAAGCATCTACTTTTCCAAATATATACCGATTAGATAATTGCTTATTAGTATTATAATAAAATCATCGCAACTTCCTTTTCAGGCATTAAGGAAATAATTTACACAGACTAATCCTCTCTAAGGCGGTATTAACCCTATAAGATACAACACTAAAGCTCTTCTGGATGAGCCTAATCCACACTTGGACCGCATTAACCACAAATGCCACCAGATTTTTTATGGGATATTTTAATATCACACAAAACCCGTAACACATAACAAATATGAACACCCACTAACCACATACAACTACCACGATCGGCGAAACATCCCTAAATAAGTAATACCACCCAAAAATGTCCACCAACTTCCAAACAAGGAGCTTCATCTGATCTTTAATTATCTCTAAAAAAAATTATTTTTTTACTATCGCTTACTATTTTTATTTTTATTGCTTAAAAGTGATTTTTTATTAAAAAAAAAATTTAAATTTTAATTCCAATCTTATTCATGTGGTGGATACTCAAAAAAAAATAAATGGTTAGTTAAATGTATTAATTTCTAATAAATTTATAATTTGCATATTTCATCAAAATTTATAAGTAAAAAAAAAAAAGAAAAAAAAATCAAATATTACGATGTTGGTTGTTATTTTTTTAATTTCCCAAGAAATCGCTAGTAATTTTATTATCAAACTACAAACAGCCATTCTTTTGCTTAACTGGTTCAACAGTAGGAACTAGTAAATCATATATGAAAAGTTAATAGTAGAATTTTTTAAATAAAAAATAAAAAACATCATCTTATAATGGCTCCACAAGTGTTTCTGCATAAAATTTAGATGAAAAAACTATTCATTCAACTCCAAAAATTCTGGTAACATTTACAATCTAATCACTTTCTTATAAGAACCCAAAATTAAATAAAAGGTTGTCAAAATTGAATACATGATAGCTGCACAAATGGTTACATTTCTTAAATATTACTTGGTCATATAAAAAAAAATTTGGAAGAATTTCAGTACTCTTAATTGGTAATTCTTAACAATTGCCACAGTCAATAGAAATAAAAATATTCAAATCTCCAGTGTGAAAAATTCTTTCCATTATTTTTCACCACTTGCCATTGTCAACAAACTGGTCCAACATTTTATCAAAGGTTAGAGAAACTTAGAATGGAAATATTCAATTCATAAACTAAATCGGCAATAACATAAAAGATACAGCAATATAATTTAAATTAAAATATATTAAATACAACACTTATAGTTAGATATTGTAAAAATTAATCAAATTATTGGGAAATATCTTCCTTCACCAGGAAAGGTCCCATATATCAATTGCCAAAGATTATATGAAAGATCCTCAAGTCAGATGAAACTGATAAAATATTTTATCATTATACAAACCATTTTACATAAATAGTTTTAAAAGAAGTTGCATGTGTAATTTTTTAAATAATTCTTTATTTAAGATTATATAATGGATCTGTAGATGTGATTTGAAATTGTTGACGAAAACATAGTTAAAGTGACTTTTCCATTAAAAACTGGAATTGCAATAGTTTTTGTAACACTGGTATTCTAGAGTTAATTGAATTTGAATTCAATCAACACCATACCCAGTTTTCTCTCCAAGATTCATTTGCATTGAAATACACAAAACCCATGAATTGATACTTCCCATATTACATATATTACAGTATCTCTAGATGAATCAATTTTTGCTAATGGGCAAACTTATATTGCATTGAGCAAAGCCTAATTATAGAAATAACATCATTTAATGAAATGTCAATAAAAGATGCTAAAGTGATTGCTGAATATAATGAAATTTTATAGAAGAATAAATCAATCAAGCATATTTATTGTAAATAATTTGTATCATGGTATAATTTTTACACTATCTCTATAAAAACTTTTTTAATAAAAATGAGTCAAATAAAATATCACAAACACAAAGCTCCCCTTGACCTAAACCTCTTGTTTATATATATTAAATAAACCTAAAACTTTTTTAATTTTAGAATTTAATAATTTCAAATTTTTTGTTATTTTCTTATTACTTTATTTACAAATTATCAAGGTTTTACCTTTTCTTACATTGCCAGAAATCCAGAGAATTCTTCATTCTAGTTAATTATATATTGATAAACCGTAAAATGCACGTTTAGTCTAAAAAAAATTGGCTGGTTAATGATTTTATTTAATATGCCTAATTCTTATAAACTGGGTTTTTCATAAAAATTTGACATCAATTATAAATTTTTAAGAATCAAATTTGATATATAAACAAAAATAATATTTGCATAGTTAGAACATGATTCTTATATAATTTGCAACACATTAATTGACAATTCGGATAAAATCGACAGTATTTATCTATAGGAAAATTTATATATTTTTTATAGCTTGGAATCTGTAGTGTGTCTATAGATAAGTATAAATTGTTACAATATAACTATAGATGAAATTTTAGTATCTGTTAAGTATATTATTTAGGTATTTTTTGTAAAAAGTCCGTAAAATTTTCAAAAAAAAAAGATATTTTCTTATGCACTGAAAAATCAATTTTTTAAAATTATATATTTTCGATTCAAAACTATAGTTTATTAAATAACTCAACCCCAAATTTTATGAACCGCCAATTAATAAATATACAAAATTAATCAATATAACCAAATAAAAACCTCTCCAATGTAGAGTCTCGAAAATTACAATAAACAAATGAATTAATCAATTTACTTTAAAAAAATGATTTATGATTTTAAACGACCAGTGAGGCCTCATTTTTATTTAAATAAAAAAAATGAATTTATTATAAGCGGTATTAAAAGCTTTTGCAGCAGCAAGGGAAAAATATCAAATTCACAGATTTAAACAAAGTAATAAAGGGGATAACAAAAAGCTTTCGCAGCAAGGGGGAAAAAATCAAAGAAAATGTCTAAAGAACATACTAAAGATTGTGTTAGGAGCTCGCTCATTTATTTTAAAAAAATTACAGAACACGAAGTGAAAAATATTTCGTTGTCGTTCATTGAACGAGATGAGCAAATTTTTATAAATATCAACAAAAAAAGGACAAAGCGATCATATTATCACAAAAATGCAGGCAGTTAGAGCTCACTGTGGGAAAACTTCAATAAATTTAGCCATGAGATTTACAATTAAGCCTGAGAATTTTTTTATCCCAATTATTTTCACGTTCTTTGAAGTATCAATAAATATATAAATGCACCTTAACGTAATAATTTTTGGTCCTTTATTACTTTATTAAATGATTTTTTATATTTATAATATTTACAAGATTTATGTACAAAAAATTTTTTCTATTATTAATCCAATTGGGCGTCACGTTTGTAGTAGTAGTAGTATGGCTTGGCTTCGGCTTCAGCGTCACGTTTGTAGTAGTAGTAGTATGGCTTGGCTTCGGCTTCAGCGTCACGTTTGTAGTAGTAGTAGTATAGCTTGGCTTCGGCTTCAGCGTCACGTCTGTAGTAGTAGTAGTATAGCTTGGCTTCGGCTTCAGCGTCACGTCTGTAGTAGTAGTAGTATAGCTTGGCTTCGGCTTCAGCGTCACGTCTGTAGTAGTAGTAGTATAGCTTGGCTTCGGCTTCAGCGTCACGTCTGTAGTAGTAGTAGTATAGCTTGGCTTCGGCTTCAGCGTCACGTCTGTAGTAGTAGTAGTATAGCTTGGCTTCGGCTTCAGCGTCACGTCTGTAGTAGTAGTAGTATAGCTTGGCTTCGGCTTCAGCGTCACGTCTGTAGTAGTAGTAGTATAGCTTGGCTTCGGCTTCAGCGTCACGTCTGTAGTAGTAGTAGTATAGCTTGGCTTCGGCTTCAGCGTCACGTCTGTAGTAGTAGTAGTATAGCTTGGCTTCGGCTTCAGCGTCACGTCTGTAGTAGTAGTAGTATAGCTTGGCTTCGGCTTCAGCGTCACGTCTGTAGTAGTAGTAGTATAGCTTGGCTTCGGCTTCAGCGTCACGTTTGTAGTAGTAGTAGTATGGCTTGGCTTCGGCTTCAGCATCACGTTTGTAGTAGTAGTAGTATGGCTTGGCTTCGGCTTCAGCGTCACGTTTGTAGTAGTAGTAGTAGGGCTTGGCTTCGGCTTCGGCGTCACGTTTGTAGTAGTAGTAGTATGGCTTGGCTTCGGCTTCAGCGTCACGTTTGTAGTAGTAGTAGTATGGCTCTATAAGAGAAGAAATTCATTAGAAATAAAATTTAATTAATATAATTAATATAATTATCGAAATTATTGATGAGTTATTTTAAATGAATAAGATATAATTTTAAAAAATACCAGCGACAGTCAAAGCAACGAACAAGGTAACCAAGAGTACTAAAGTGAATTTCATTTTTTATTTTTTTTTATGGAGAATTTAGAAGTTTTTTTGTTATTGTTTAGAAGTGATGATACTTCTTTCAAGGCAATTCAACGTGGGTTTATATAGAAAATCTGAAGGAAAAGATTAGTTATGAAATTATTTAAATTCTTCAAATTTTCATTAAAATTTGTGGCTAATTGGGTATTAAGGCTCAGTGCACTAATTTTAGTTATAGCCTTCGTGTTTATGTTTAATCCTTTTTAAAAAGAATCTTCTTTCTTAACATAGTGGTTCGAATTCAAAGTCATATCAGAATCAAAAGATTTTTAAAAAGAATTGTTTTTAATTCTGATAAACAATGTTGATTACTCTTTTTTCAAAGCCCTAATAATTCGCTTTCATTTCAGAAAATATTTGGCTTGGTTTGTTTTTGCAATGTAAATATTTGTAAATCACAGTGAAAAATTGTTTTTATCCGCCACATCTGGTGGCTGGCAATGTGTATATTAGAATTTAAAAATTTGTGGCTAATTGGATATTGAGGCTCAATGAAGTTATAGCCTTCGTTTTTTCCATGTTTAATCTTTTTTTAAAAAGAATTTTCTTTCTTAACACAGTGGTTTGAATTTAAAGCCATATCGGAATCAAAAAGAATTGTTTTTAATCCAGAATAAACAATGTTTTTCAAAGCCTTATAAGAATCTAATATGCTTTCATTTCTGGCTTGGTTTGTTTTTTGTAATGTAAATATTTGTAAATCAAAAATTGTTTGTTATCCGCCACATCTGGCGCTCACAATAATTTATTCAAGTCCTGCAATGAGACTATATGTAGATGGTGCCAAAATTGGCCAGAATTACGGCATGCCGAAAATAATTTCGGTCGCCAACAATGAAAAATTGTTTTTACATTTTTTTGACTTCACTCGTGATTTTCTACTGAGGCATTTCTGTGATAGATAGAAAAAAGCTTTGTTCTTAGTTACAAAGTGGTATGTGTTTCATCTCTGTAGCATCAATATTCATCAAGTTATTACAGTTTAAAGTAAAATGTCTGTGGAGATTTTTTTAACTGTAATAACTTAATACTATAGAGTTGAAATACATACTATATTGTAGCCAAGAACAAGGCCTTTCCAAATATCATAGAAATTCCTCAGTAGAAAATCATTCCACATCTCATAATTCACAAGTGAAGTCAAAAAAATATTAAAAAACACAAAAAATTTCATCAGTGATGAAGTAATTTTGTCATATAAAATAATGGCAGCCAAAAATAATTTAATTATTGTAGCTAAAATTATTTTTGGCAAATGAAAAGCAATTTCAGCAAAAGTATTTGACGTATTTTTATTTAATTATAGCGAAATTTAATTAATAATAATAATAATTTATTTTTGTGTAAAATGAATAAAATTTTGATAAATTCTATTGTTTCAAAAATATTAAGGCCAATACAATAGCCAGATTATTGTTCAAATTCATTGATTAAAAATAGTCATAGAAATAAATAAAATTTGTAAATTGTAATATTTATGTAATATCTTTTCCGGAAGAATTAATTATAGCTGTTTTTATTATTAAGCATTAATTAAAAAATCAATAATAAAAATCAATCAAAAATTTTATTTAACTATTACAGAATTATTAATTTGCACATTGCATTTTTGTAAAATAAACTTAATTTTATTTATATCCATTTTTATAATTATTTTTATTACTGAGCATTTTTCAAAATAATAAAAATCGAAAAAAAAATTTTTGAATTGATTAAAATGAAATAATCTGATATTAATAATTGAATTAAGTAATTTTGAGACAATACTAATACAGTAACTGATCATTGTTTAATCAGTTAGTTTTTTACATAATATTTATCAATTAAAAAAATTTTAACAATAAAAATTATAAATCATTTTCAATTACTGTACAAAATTAATTATAGTTTCGTAAGATGAATAAAATTATTGATTAAAAAAAATTCAAAAGATTAATACGAAATAAAATTTTTTAAATAATTAAATAAGATAAAAAAAATAATATAAATCATACCAAATATTTTATTATCATTGTTAGATTAGTAAAATAAAAAATAGAAAATTTCCTACACCAAGAAAATATTGTAATACAAAATAAATCAACACTTGATTATATAATACTTGTTTACCTAAAAATAATAATAAATTTTATTATCAAATTATAAATAAATATGTCCATTTTTGGTATTTAAATAATTAAATTTTACCGCTTTCATTGTTTTGTGAAAATGCATAATTAATTTCATAGGTAAATCTATATTTTCATTAACTAATAATTTAATTTATATTAGTTTATTGTAATATGTTGATATGAAAACTAATATTTGAAATAATTAAAAGATATTAAACAATCTATGCTAGTATTTTTCTATTTCATCCGAACATATTTAGTATCCTCAAAAATATAATCATCAGAACTTTCTTTTTTCAGAAAGAATCTGGTAAAAATAGACGACCAAAATCAAATCAATAAGTTATTATTATATTCAAATCAATTTTTTTTAATAAAATAAATAATTGCCTATTTCTAAAATTAAATTTCATTATTTTTTATCTAAAGATAAATTTTTATTATTTCATTTGAAGATGAATCTTCATCATAATCTTCATCATTTTCATCTAAATATAAATCTTCATCATAATCCAAAATGAGATAAATCTTCGTCACTTTTGTCCAAAGATATATGTTCATCATAATCTTATTTATTTGATAATAAATTTTCACCTTCGTTTAATTAATTCCGTCTCTTTTCTAATGATGTTTTTCATCTTCAAATTTCCTGAGATTATTATCCAGGATTCTGGATGCTTAGGTCCAAGTTATAATTTTTTTTTTGAGATTCGCACTTGAGGTTGATTTATATTTTTGTTCTTTTTCCATTAAATCTATTTTTTTTTATTTAGAATAATTACAAGTAATAACCTTTAAAAGGTTGTAAAGAGGCACAATTAAATATATTACCTTATTAAAGACGTAAATAATTAAAAAGAATCTTGTTGATAAAGTTATTTATAAAGGTCTTTTTTTTATAATTATTTTTAGTCCTATGATCCGATTGATGTACGAATTTGTTATACTGGAAAAATATTATTTTACGGAATATTATAATGCTTGCGATTTAAGAATGAGAAATCTTTGATCGANATCCAAAATGAGATAAATCTTCGTCACTTTTGTCCAAAGATATATGTTCATCATAATCTTATTTATTTGATAATAAATTTTCACCTTCGTTTAATTAATTCCGTCTCTTTTCTAATGATGTTTTTCATCTTCAAATTTCCTGAGATTATTATCCAGGATTCTGGATGCTTAGGTCCAAGTTATAATTTTTTTTTTGAGATTCGCACTTGAGGTTGATTTATATTTTTGTTCTTTTTCCATTAAATCTATTTTTTTTTATTTAGAATAATTACAAGTAATAACCTTTAAAAGGTTGTAAAGAGGCACAATTAAATATATTACCTTATTAAAGACGTAAATAATTAAAAAGAATCTTGTTGATAAAGTTATTTATAAAGGTCTTTTTTTTATAATTATTTTTAGTCCTATGATCCGATTGATGTACGAATTTGTTATACTGGAAAAATATTATTTTACGGAATATTATAATGCTTGCGATTTAAGAATGAGAAATCTTTGATCGAGTGGAGTGATAGGAGAATTTATGTACCTCTTTCTTTTCCTTCCATCCTTCCTTTTTTTATTTAAAGAACTTTGTAATAATGATGTCACAATAACCTTGTAATAATATTTCTTGTGATATACATATATAAAGATAGTACGATATTTGTTCGATGTGATGTTACAGATAAAAACCAATATCTTAATTTGTTTTTGGTAGCCGAAAAAACTTTTGGTGGAATTGATTGCTATGCAGCGTCATCATTTATTTATTATTATTATTTATTTGTTATAATTATTTATTTGTTCATTATTATTTATTTATTTATTTATTATTATTTATTTATTATAATTAATTATATTAAATGGTTTAAATATTTTGTTTTAAAAATAAAAACCAAAAAAAACTAGCAAATTAATTTTACGGTGATTCTCGTGCTCTGAAAATATATATAAATATATAGTCACAATAATTTTCATATTTTGATTCTATTAAAATTTGAATTTTGTAAATGAATATATGATAAATAAATATAATCACTTCCACGAAATGTAAGAAGCAAAATTTTATAAATTTTTCATATCCACATTTTTTTTGTCAAAGCTTCATATCTAACGAACGTAAATCCTTCTTGAGTATATAATTTATTATTATTTAATTCTGGATTTGTGCGCTTTAACGTTTTTGATTGGTCATATTGGCTGTGTCACGTTATTGTGAGAGAAGCATGACAGATTTCGTGAGGCATTTTATTTCAAGTAATCTTCTGCAGTGTATTGGTAACACGAGCCATTTTTAAATTGTACTTTGTTAAATGTAGATAATAATAATGGATATAGCTTCCTTTTTGAGTGAATGACAAACGATCCGAGCGGGGTCTTATTAACTGGATGACGAGGTGGTTAAAAGTGGTCTTTAGTATAATAGAATTTCTTCAGATCAAAGGATTTACAAAAGGTAGAAATTGATGTAACAAAGCGAAATGCAGGGAATTTAACCTTTTTAGGTTGAAGGGGTAAATCAAACTTGCTTAGATTACATCGTGACGAGGAATTTAAAATCTCTTTTAGGTTTGAAGGGGTGGTCCTCATCAAAATCAAACTTGCATAATTTACAAAAGGTGGAAACTAATGTAAATGCAGAGAATCTAACTTTTTTAGTTCGAAGGAGTAGTTATGATCTAAATCAAACTTGCTTCGATTACATCGTGACGAGGAATTTAAATATCTTTTTAGTTTGAAGGGGGTCATGACCAAAAATCAAACTTGCTTTAATTACATCGTGATAAGAAATTTAAGTATCTTTTGTTTGAAGGGGTAATCATGATCAAATTGTTAAGAAAAATGTCATTAGATTATTATTATTATAATCATTAAAAAAAATAATAAATTGTAATATAACAATAAAAAAAATAATAATTGTAATAAAATATTAATTAATTAATATAACAAAAGTTGCTTCGATCATCTAATTTTTTTTTGTGAATGGAATTTCTATTAAATTTAATTTCATTTGAATTTTCGTTATATTTGTTCAATAAATGCCACGACTTCGTACATTCTGTTCGCAAACTGCTAAAGAACGCAAATACTTCTCGGATGCGAAGAGTACGACAACTACATTTTCCAACAGGAAATTTGCCTCAGACTCATAACATTGGTCGTTGTTTTAATAAAATAACTACATCTATTCGTCATATTTTCAATAATGTACGTATGTGTTCTTACTGCAATGCCAAGCTTTTTTCTACCGAAACGCAAGGAACATGTTGTGCATTTGGAAAAATTAAGAAAGTTATTAAAGTAACATCAAGTAATTTTTATGTACAGCATTATTAACTTTTAATTTTGTTTATAACAGACTAACTTCAGCAAGTGATACTATAATTTTAAATGACTTATTTACCAGAAATGATGATATCGGGAAAGATTTTCGAAATAATATTAGAGCTTACAATAGTATTTTTGCATTTACTTCTATGGGTGTTAAATTTGATGAAAATTTTGCAAAAGGTAAAGATTTTATTAAAAAAGTTATATTTATTTACATATTAACTGCATATTAACTTATTAAATAGGTAAGGATGGAATTTATACATTTCGAATACAAGGAGGAATATACCATTCAATCGGGTCACTTTTTCCAGTTGATGGAAGTCCAAAATTTCTTCAATTATATATTTATGATACTGAATTCGAAATGGAAAATAGACTGAATATAATGCCTCAGCTTCGTCAAGACACTTTAGAAACTATTGGATCATTATTAAATGATAAATACCTTTCGAATTAACTTCATTAATCGTCCGGCAAC
This sequence comes from Diversispora epigaea, assembly GCA_003547095.1. Classification (NCBI taxonomy): domain Eukaryota; kingdom Fungi; phylum Glomeromycota; class Glomeromycetes; order Diversisporales; family Diversisporaceae; genus Diversispora; species Diversispora epigaea. The sequence goes on from PQFF01000388.1 coordinate 85,397, forward strand.
TTTAATTAATAGGACCTCACTTGGATCGTTCGCTGTTCTAAAAAAAGGCCAGAAAAATATTAAACTCAGAAACCGGTTTATGCAACTATTACATTCCTAAACTAAAATACTTTACTGATCATTTCGGGTTTTACAAAATCTTAAATAAGATAAGATGGGTGGCACTTCGTGCCACCCATCGCACTAGTTGGATTTAAAAAAAAAAGAAAACATTCGTGTTAATGCAACCGCGGGTATTTTTTATTTATTTTTAATTTACTTATTTAATTTTATTTTAATTTATTTATTTTACATACAATAGAAACTCCAATGATTAAACGGCACAGCAAGAGAAAAAAAATGAAAAAATTGGCAGAAGTCATTAAACGGTATAGTCATTCTCTATTAATGAAGCGTTCATCCACGTTTTTAGTGAAGTATGGTGAAATAGAGACTTGGGAAATGTGATTTTGACACACTCCAATGATTAATACAGAAATTTAATTAAAGGTCTATTGTGAAATTTATACCAAAAGAACAAAAAAATAAAAATACAGTCACTAAATATTACTAAATATTTCGAAAAAGAAGTATAACACGACACGAAACCAATAAATAAACGAACCAAAAACCAAAGCACTCCTCAATAAATAAACGAAATATCAAATTCAAATTCAAAATATGAATCCTATCCTATTATTTCTATTTTATATCAATAAGAAATAAAAAAAAATCACCAAAAATATTCTTCGGTCAAATTTGTATCACCTTTTTGTTTTTGTAATTTAATCATTTTAATCTAGAATTTTCAAAGTCGTAATATTAATAAAGTTTGTGGATCTTGTGTAAGTGATTTATATCAAGAGACGCTTAAGTTTGTGAAATTTTATCAATGAGAAATTTGTTACACTAAACCGAAAGACATTTAAAAAAGTCGAAATTTTTTTACAACTTTTTTTTTTTATTAAAAAAAGCTTATATTTTATATAATTTTATGTATTAAATATGTATTACTCATTTAAATTATTTAAATTTATTTTTTGCACTTTATTATTAATTAATTTAATTTTATGCTATGACCCACCTAAAAGATACTTGCATAATAGTGTAATAATCGACGATAAACTCTTAGTATTTTGCGGAAATACAAATACAACCAAATATACATTTGAATTATTCTATTTGGATTTGTCAAAGTCAATTGATAATAACAACTTAACATAGACTTTGATTCCTGAGGGAAGTCTTCCTATATCTTCATATCTTTCAACCGCTATTTTAAGTTTGGATAATTTCACGATTTATCTATATGGTGGATTCATGCTAAATAAAAATATTGATTATGATTATTCAAATCTAGTCTACACATATGATTATCTTGCTTCTACGTGGTCTGCACTAGAACTTGGTGGTGATACAGTTCCTCCTAGACAGGATATAGAAGGAGTAATTGATAATTCTGGAATAATATATATATTTGGCGGATATAATGCCACTGATTTAATAAATAATGAAGGATATCTTTACAATGACATGAACATATTAAATACTGTTTTAAATACTTGGACCACTTTAAGCATATCTGGAAATCTTCCTATTCGATGTGCTCACTATACTGTTAATATTTTACCGAATGGAAATATTGTTTATATTGGCGGAATAGAAGACGTTAGTGATAATACTGTTGATTTTACTCTTGTAAATATAAATCAAGTAAGCAATTTTAATATGAATTTACAAAGTATTCAAATTATTTCATAAATATTTTATATAATATAATTCTTTATCATTTTCAAATAGATTAAACTCTTTGATACTCATAAACTTGAATGGTCACAGATGGTATATATTTTTAGATATTAGTTTATAATATAAATGTAATACTGTATATAATAACCTATTGTGGCATTTCTTCTAAGGATGCCACTGGTGATAAAATTGACTCAAGACATTTTTTTACTTCTGTGTTAAGTAAGTATCCAAACAATTTAAATTATCTGCCAAAACATCGAAAATTTATATGTAAATAAAGGTTTTTAATAGCACCGGATGGATATATTATTGTATTTGGGGGTTGTTCATATAATGCTTCTGCATATTATGAGGATGAAACTGGTGTTAGTCCTAAGCTTGCTATGTTAGACACAAACAAAAATCCTTTCGAATGGTCTATTCCATCTAGTTCCGAAGTAAATTCTCCACCATCTATTTGGGGACATACTGCAAATTTATATAATGATTATATGATAATTACATTTGGCAAGTAGATTTTAATATTTTTAGTAACATTTTTCAATTATATTAATAACGTTTCAAATTTTTTTTTAGGATTTATAATTGATACTAAAGTATATTCTTCTCAAGTGTATTTTTATAATATCAAAAGTAATCAGTGGGTTACAACTTTTACTTCTACTCTTCCTTCAAAACCTCTTCCATCTAAATCTTCTACTGGTACTGCTACCTTTAATCCTATTATAACTTCTCAGCCTTCAAAAAAGTCATCAAAAGCTTTGGCTATTGGGCTTGGGACAGGAATAGGTGTAGCAGTTTTGATTTCTTGCATTTTTATTGCAATTTTTGTTTTTCGTAGAACGAGTCAACGTCCAGATATTATTGAAATACCTAGCAGCAGCGATCAAAATTAAGACAGAAATTCACATATTAACATTTTAGATTTACAGATTTATGTATTATTTCCATATTTATTTATGTAATTGTATTAATTTTATTAGTAGTCGACATTTTCTTAGGAATATTCAATCAAGGATAATTTTTTATTTCTTAAATTCGCAAGAAATAGTTAGTAAGCTTAAAACAAATTAAAAATATTTTTATGCATAAACCAGTGCTAACAGAATGGATCATAATCCTAATAATACAATTGCCTTTTGAATTAATTAAAGATAGAATTAAATAAATTTGACAAAATGATTGAAACTTCGATTCCCAAGAAAGTTTTTCATATATTGACTTTAATACAATATATTTACAAAAGAAAGTATGCTTTTGTTAGGTTCTTACTGCCCAAAGCACAAAGAAAAGTGGTCTGGATTCACTCTTTCCTATTATTACATATTATTATATACTACAAGTTTATTGAGTCTATTCTAAAGTCTATTCTATTTTCTATGAGAGTCTATTCTTACTAAGCTCAATTAATTATTATCATAATAATAATAAGTTAAATCTTTGATGAAAATTACATAAAAATATTCATAATTCGCACATTTATGTATGAGCTAATAAATTTATAAGTACAATTTAAGACAACACACTATATGTAATAACGGATCTCTATTGTGTTAAAAAGATGATGCTCATATTTTTTCTTAAACTCTGTCTTATATTCAAAATAATTTGTAACAACCAGCAACTATAGTAAGCAAAGGTAATCAAGAATTTCACTTAACAAAATCAGGAAAAAAGTAAAATATTGAATCATCAGGAAGCTTCCTATTTTGTTTAACGCCGTCTTTTTTCACCTCAAAATTTACAAAAAAAAATGTCTTTAAAATTTTTTGACAGTCACTTCAAAACTTAATAGTAAAAATGATAAATTCACTGATAAATTATTAATTTCATGCAGATATATTTATTGTAGATTTGATTTAATGTCTGCTGATTAATTTGAGCTTGAGGAGTTGGAATCTCTTCTCATTGATACTAAAGGTTTTTAATTGAGTCTCTTATTTATTATGAAAAAAAAATATAATTAGAAAGGTTTTGTGTAATGTTATTGTTTTCAAACACCCGAATCTCATTTTTGTCAAATTTTACATCTCTTCCGGAATTTGCACTGATATTCTCAAGTGAGATGTTTTTCAAATGGAAGAAAATAGAATTTGGAACTGTATAATCAAATAAGAAATTGCTCGAAATCTTATTCCTCGAAGAATGGAACAATAAATTTTTCGTACACTAAAAACTACAATTCCTACCACTTATTTTTATTTTCACGATCATTCAAGTATTAAGATTATTGATAGCAACTTTGGAAAGATATAAATCAGCATCTTTGAATACCTGACCAACAAATTATTTTACTAATATGTATCAATTTTACTACAGAAAAAGTATCTAACTGTATTTTGAAAGGTTGAAATGAAACATCAAATAATAACTGTTCTAGTATATTTAATATCGAAACCCGTGATTGAGGGTCCGGAGGAGAATAAATTTGGTTTTATTAAGTATTATTTATATTCTTATATTGACGTGGATAGGTATATATAATAGATTTTCTTTTTAAATTAAAAAAGGTCCACCAATTTACAGCAAAGGGACCATAATGGAGTGTTGGAATAAGATTTTCAGCAGTTATAAGTTGTGGTTATATTTTGAAGACATACGTGATTATTAGGAAAGAGAGATTCACTGATTCGATTTTGTCACATAAAATAATGCATTAATAATTAGATTATTCATTTTTGTGTTTTTTTATTACTTTGAAATATATTATAAACAGTTTTAAATCAGTTTGAAACGCTGAAAAAAAATCAGCAAATGTGTTTAACGCAAATTAAGTATGTAATTAGAAGATTTATATAAACAAAATAATACTATAAGATTAGTTGATATGTACATACTGTCGCGGTCTGCGCAGAACAATATGAAAGTTACGTTAATCAGTCTCACTAAACTTAGGTGAATCACACGATAATTCAATGTATTACTAACACACTTTTCCTTGTGCAATATCCCGAAACACAGTAAGGTCAGGCTATCTGTCAATCAAAACCTGCTTACAAACAATGCAATTACGTGTAATATCTGAAGATACGGTGAGTAAGTGGAGTAAAAGTATCTTCTATTGACTACTTCGTACGCTGCCAAAATTTAACAGACTTTTGAAGTAACTTACCAAGAAATATAAAGTAGTTTATTAAAAGAGTTATAAAGATTTGTTACAGAAATACATCAGTAGAGATATATTACTGCATTGGCTTATCTTATCCCTATTTCTATACGAAATTATTTAGTATTATTTATTATTATTAATTATTACAAAATTATCTACTATTAGGATTATTTCGAAACTATTTGTTATTACTAAGATTATTAAGAAATTATTTATTAATTTTTAAGCATATATGAATAAAGAAAATGTTTTCTCGAGAAAAAGGAATCCCTCTTTCTTCTTCCCAACCGCAGCTACTTTCTCTTGTTTACTCTGTCATCCATAAATACGTTCTTTGCGCAATTATCCTGGATGATGGATGGCGCACAAAGATAATTCATCCATCTGTCATCCGCCGTGACTTTCGTCTTTTCGTGCCACCTCAGTACATAGAAGCTGGACTGGGCTAAAAGTATTTGTGAAATGTAATTAATTAGATGTATCACATCACACCATCAACTAATATGGAAAAAATATTGTAAAATAAGGTTACGCTTTGTTTTTCGGTCACTTTATTCGGACAGAATGTCAAAAAACTCCGCTCGTTATGGTAATGCATGTGCATGCAAGATAGAATTCGAATTCAAAAACTTTTCTAAAATTTTTTTACATCATTTTATTTTTAAAAAAAGCTATAATCATCCTAATATCTTATAAAATTTAAAGTATTAAATATGCATCTCCCATTTAATTTACTTAAATTTATTTTTTGCATTTTATTATTTATTAATTTAATTTTATGTTATGACCCACCTAAAAGAAGATTCCATAATAGTTTAATAATCGACGATAGACTCTTAATATTTAGCGGAGTCTTAAATGCATCCACTCATACATTTGAATTATTCTATTTGGATTTGTCAACATCATTTGAAAATAACAAATTAACATGGACGTTAATTAACGAAAAAAGTCTTCCTGTATATACATCTCGTTCAACTGCTATTTTAAGTTTGGATAATTCCACAATTTATCTATATGGAGGTTTAATGAGAAATAAAGATACATATGATTATGATTTCTCAAATTTAGTCTACACGTATAATTATCCTACTTCTACATGGTCTACACCGAAACTTGGTGGTGATACAGTCCCTATTAGACAGAATATTAAAGGAGTAATTGATAATTCGGGAATAATATATATATTTGGTGGATATAATGCCACTAATTTAACAAGTAATAAAGGACATCTTTACAATGACATGAATATATTAAATACCGTTTTAAATACTTGGACAACTTTAAGCATATCTGGAAATCTTCCTATTCGATGTGCTCACTATACTGTTAATATTTTGCCGAATGGAAATATTGTTTATATTGGCGGAGTAGAAGACGTTAGTGATTATACTGTTGGTTTTACTCTCGTAAATATAAACCAAGTAAGCAATTCGCATATCATTCAATAAATAATTTATTTTTATATTATTTTTATTAATGTTAATATAACATATAATTCTTTTTATTCTCAAATAGATTAAACTCTTTGATACAAATACTTATGAATGGTCACAGATGGTATATATTTTTAATATTAATTTATAAAATAATGTAATATAATAACTTATTCTCGTCGCATTTAATTCCAAGAATGCCACTGGTGATAAAATCGACTCAAGACTAAGTTTCACTTCTGTGTTAAGTAAGGATCCAAATAATTTTTATTTACTATTTCCAAAATATGAAATTATTTAATAAAATAATTTTTTTCAATAGCACCGGATGGATATATTATTATATTTGGGGGTTCTACATATGCTACCACTAATGCTGATATTTCTAGTGTTAATCCTAAGCTTGCTATGTTAAATACAAACAAAAATCCTTTCGAATGGTCCATTCCATCTAATTCCGAAGTAAATTCTCCACCGTCTATTTATGGACATACTGCAAATTTATATTATGATCATATGATAATTACATTTGGTAAATAGATTTTAATATTTTTAGTAAACATTTTTTCGATTATAATAATAACGAACGTTTCAAATTTTTTTTAGGATTTAACTTGGATACTCGATTGTATTCTTCTTCTGGTCAAGTGTACCTTTATAATATAAAAAGTAATGAATGGGTTACAACTTTTAGCCCAACTGAAAATAAATCGACTACAACTACTGATAAACCTATTAAAACTACTTTACCTGCAAAAAAGTCAAAAGCTTTGGCTATTGGGCTTGGAACAGCAATTGGTGTAGCGGTTTTGATTTCCTTTATTTTTATTGCAATTTTTGTTTTTCGTAGAATAAAAACAAAACGAGCAAATCAATCGTGGCAAAATAAAGATATTCTTGAAATACCTGGCGACAATCAAAATGAATTATATTAAACATAAATTTATTTTTTTTGAATTATTTCTATATTATTTTATTTTATGTAATTGTGTTAACTTCCAATAAAGTTATAATTTGACATATTTCATGAAATTTCATAAGTAAAAAAAAAGGATACGATGTTGGTTGTCATTTTCTTAGAAATTTTTATTATTTTTTAATTTCGTAAGAAACAGCTAATAAGCTTAAATAAATTAAAAATATTTTGCATAAACTAGTGCTAGTGCTAACATAATGTATCAGAATCATAATAAAATAATTGCCTTTTGAATTAATTAAAGATAAAATTGAATATCATTTGGGATTGAGACTTTGATTCCCAAGAATATATTGATTTTAATATAATATAATTTGGATACTTATTTAGAAGTATGATACTAAGGTGGCACAAAATTAACCGAAATCACGAGTGATGAAATGGGATGAGATGTGTTACTATTTTTCTCGTGTTTCATCATTCATCCATGATGAAGATAATTGTTTATTCATCCCCGGTGATGATGAAGGTAAATAAAGAAGAAAATATAAAATAGCTGCGGTTTTAAAAGAAGAAAGGAGATTCCTTTTGGGTGAAAAACATTTTTTTATTCATTATATACAAAAAGATTCTAATAATTTCCTACAATTTTAATTGATTAATAATAGTAATAAAAATAGTTCCAAAATATTTCTTTTCCTTTTATTTTTTTGTAATAAACTTTTCTTTTGATTGATAATAAAAATAATAAATAACTCTTCGCAATAGTTTATTTCAGTGATAAATGAGTTCATCGTGACTCAATAATTCTAAAAACATTTCTTGTAATAAAATAAACTCTTGTATATAACAAAAGTGATAAGATACGCCAAAGCAGTAATATATCGCTTCTGTTATATCCGATATTCAACTTTAAATATAATAAACTATTCTTTTATTTCGTGGCAAGTTACATCAAAAAGTCAACAATAGCTTTGGTAGTGTGCAAGTGTTAGTAAAGATACTTTTACTCCACTTACTCATCGTACCTTCAGATCATACACGCAATTGCATTGTTTTAGAGTGTTAGTAAGCAGGTTTAGATCGACTGATTGCCTGTCTTGCTGTGTTTCGTATTAGAAAAAGAGCGTTAGTGATACGTTGAATTATTGTGTGATCATCCTAAATTTATTGAGACTGATTGGTTTAATTTTCCACTTTGTTCTGCAGACCGCGACAGATTTTGGTGCCTCCTGTGAGGTTGGCATAAAGCATCTTTATTATATTATTATTTTTTTTTAGTAAATCCATTTCACAGATTTATGAAAATCCTCGACTTATATAGTTAGAATTTTATTTCGAAAATCCTTTTTCCTCTCTTTTATCGGAAACCTAAAAGACTATTTGCCTGAGGCAAAATAAATTGTCACCAAAAATAGGACAAGCTTTAAACTTTTCAGCCTTCGGCAGAAAAACAGTGATTAAAAACAGTCTCTAGTATAGTAAAATATCATTAAATCAACGGATTTACGGCGAAGGCTAATCTGATAGAAATTTGTATGACAAGACAAAATATAGAAATTCAGGAATACTTTTCTTTGATATTCTTAACAAACAATAGCCGACTTGTCGAAACGAAGAGTAACCAAGCGAATAACCAGGGGAATGAGCCGTGCGACCGAAGAAAACGAAACGAACGCTTTGATAAGAGGGCTACAAGATGCCTTTCGCATAAGAAATGATGCGAGGATACCGTCGTTCTGCGGGGGAAACCAAGACCCAATGGAATGGCTGGAGGAGTTCAACAGGTCCGCGAAGATAAACCAATATGATAGCGAATATAAGCTTCGTGTGGTCAGCAGATACCTACAAGGAGCGGCTGGACAGTGGTTTAACGAAACCCAAGAAGGACGAAACCCTATCACTCGCTGGAACGACCAAAACCACGTATCATTCGAACCCTCCTTTATGACCACCTTCAAGACCACCGCTTTAATAAACCAGTGGAGATTCGAGTTGCAGATGAAGGTTCAAAAACTGGGCGAAACCGTGGAGCGATATTCAAACAATATCAAGAAACTAATAAGGAGAATTGATGGTGAAAACAGGTGGAATGAGGACGAAAAGGTCTGGCAGTTTTTAAAAGGACTGCGAAAAGATATCGCCTACCAAGCACGACCACTTATTTTGTCCCAAGAAAACCCCACCTTGGAAACAGCAATTAAAATCGCAAGACAGTTCGAGGAGAACGCCCAAACCTATCCTGAAGACGCAGCCAGATACGGCGTTATCGCACCTGCGGGCATGCAGGGACTCGCACCTATACGAAATAGAGATAACGAAAGGGAAGACAGAATAGAATGGATAGTGCAGAAGGCTCTAGCCCCGATAGCCGAAACGTTGCAAAGAATTGTGGAAAAAGAAAGTAGGACAACAAATACGTATCACAGGCGGCCGAATTACAACAACGATAACAGGGAACAAAACGCAAAGAACTGAAACAACACCAACGACCCATTTCGCTGCTTCACTTGCGGTCAGGCAGGGCACATATCACGAGGATGCCCCATGAGAACAGGATACCAGAGGAACCCTAATACTCTCCCCATCCAAGGACCAACCAGAATCCAAAACAACGCCACGACGAATCAACCTATACCTCAAGCACCCCAAAACGGTACGAGCGGCAACACGTTCGTCACCCAAGAAGAAGAAGTTGGACAGCCCATCGTGACCAACNCAGTTCGAGGAGAACGCCCAAACCTATCCTGAAGACGCAGCCAGATACGGCGTTATCGCACCTGCGGGCATGCAGGGACTCGCACCTATACGAAATAGAGATAACGAAAGGGAAGACAGAATAGAATGGATAGTGCAGAAGGCTCTAGCCCCGATAGCCGAAACGTTGCAAAGAATTGTGGAAAAAGAAAGTAGGACAACAAATACGTATCACAGGCGGCCGAATTACAACAACGATAACAGGGAACAAAACGCAAAGAACTGAAACAACACCAACGACCCATTTCGCTGCTTCACTTGCGGTCAGGCAGGGCACATATCACGAGGATGCCCCATGAGAACAGGATACCAGAGGAACCCTAATACTCTCCCCATCCAAGGACCAACCAGAATCCAAAACAACGCCACGACGAATCAACCTATACCTCAAGCACCCCAAAACGGTACGAGCGGCAACACGTTCGTCACCCAAGAAGAAGAAGTTGGACAGCCCATCGTGACCAACTGGAATGAGTTACAGCATTTAAACCACTAATCGCACCTCTGGAGGGTGAGTGTGCGAATAAGACAAACCCCTCGTTCAAAACTGGTGAAGAAACAGCAGAAGGCCTTGGATCTACGAGCAAAGCAGCGACTCAACCCATCGCCAAGAGACTATGCTCAGGAAAGGGCAAAAAGATGCCCGAAGAACCTAAACAAAAGAAGAAAAAGGTACCCCCCATCTGACAACCTTACATGACACAGAACGCCCCACCTTATTCTGTTGTCTCTGACCTGCTATCGACGAAGGCTAACATTACCTTGGGACAACTAATGGCGATGCCCCCTTACCGAAGCGAAGTCCGAAAGGCCCTAATACCAAGACGTGCGAAAGCTTCAAAGGTTAATCACACGAATATGGAAGGAAATACACCTATGATGTGTAAGGCACAAGTCGCAGGATGGAAGGTCGAGGTAAGGCTTGATAGCGGTTCGTCCATCAGCATTATGTCAAAGAATTTCTTAGAGTCATTAGGACGAAGGATCGAGAAGCCGTCTGATAGAGGAATAATCGGTATCCACGGCGAAAAACACCCAGCTTGGGAATCGTGACCCAAGTACCGATAAAATTGGGAAGAATAACGGTAACAGTGAACATGGAGGTCATCGATGCGAATGGATACTCTCTCGTCCTCGGCACCGACTGGTTAAGAAGAGCCAAAGCAATCATCGACTATCAAGAATGCAGATTGACGTTAAAGGATGATAAGGGAACGGTAGAAATTCCTTGCAAGAATACTAACGTGATGACGCTAGATAGCGACGACGACGGCAGCAGCGAAGACGAAGAAGAACATGAGGAGAGTGGCGAAGATACTGATGAAGAGGAAAACGATGACAAAACAAACTTCGTTGGACTATCATACGAACTACCTCAGCAGAAAACCAAAACAACATGCAAGATCACCCCCGAAGGGATATGTATTAACTCAGAACACACAACTTGGGAAACTTACGACTACCTTTCGTATTGCTTCAACAAAGTAAGGATGAAAAAGCGTAAGCAAAGACAACGAAAGGCTACGGGACCCAATTCCTATTGTTGGTGTGACAAGTATCTCAAGGTCAACAGAGATAAGTGCGACGAATGCGACAAACGTTTACATAGCTGGGGAGCCGTCTCTATGATACCACGAGACGAAATGCAGGATATTCGTTGCAACCTAGTCCAAGGGGGAATAGAAAAACTCGAGGAAAATCAGTATAAATCACGGGTCAACGAAATCATCGGAGAATTTCCAGGCCTGGTAGCAAATGATCTCTCGCAACTCGGAAGGACCAGTCTTCACCAACACACCATAGACACTGGCGAAGCGAAGCCCATAAAGTTACACCCATACCGAACCTCTCCGCGACACCTGGAATTTTTGAAGAAGGAAATAGGTCGTATGCTAGACAATAACCTAATCCAGAAATCGTTCAGCCCTTGGTCCGCGCCCACGGTAATAGTCAACAAGAAAAACGGAAAGTTCAGACTCTGTGTTAACTACCGAAAATTAAACGCCGTCACAAAACCCGATGCTTACCCAGTCTCACGAATAGCCGATATGCTGGACGCCCTGGGACGCTCCGCTTTCTTCTCCACGCTGGACCTGGCTTCGGGGTTTTGGCAGGTAGAGGTTGCCCAAGAAGATCGTGAAAAGACTGCCTTCGCCATACCACTCGGGATATACGAATTTCTGGTGATGCCTTTCGGGCTCATCAACGCCCCTGCGACGTTTCAGCGTGTAATGGACCGGGCCTTTCAGGAAGTCGCTTGGAAATTCGTGCTCGTATACATAGATGATATTATCATCTATTCGAGGACCTGCGAGGAACACACAGAACATATAAAGATCGTCTTCACACTTCTAAAGGATGCGGGACTAAAAATAAACCTGGAAAAGTGTGATTTCTTTAAAACCAGGTTAGCATTCTTAGGACACGTTATCACGGTTGAAGGGATGACCCCAGACCCAACAAAGATAGAAAAGGTACAACACTACCTCGTCCCGGTGGATAAAACGAACGTTCGCGCATTTATAGGACTTGCGTCCTATTACAGAAGATTCGTCAAAGGATTCGTCACGATTGCGAAGCCTTTACACAACCTAACGAAAAAGGATGCCCCTTTCGAATGGGGCCACGAACACCAACTCGCGTTCGACTCTCTCAAAAAACACCTAATATCAACACCTATTATGACTTACCCAGATTTTTCGAAACGATTCACACTTGCCACTGATGCGTCCGACTGGGGTATTGGAGCAGTGCTCTCCCAGAAAGACGAAGAGAACCACGAACACCCCATCGCCTATGCCAGTCGTCTTCTAACCACCGCGGAACGAAACTACACCGTCGGCGAAAGGGAATGTTTTGCCGCTATCTGGGCCGTACGAAACTTCAGGCACTATCTGCACGGTCCTAAATTCAATTTATACACGGACAATCTAGCCCTCACCTGGTTGAAAAACTGTCCACAGCCAAAAGGAAGAATCGCCCAATGGATTTTTGAGCTATCTGAATATGACTATGAAATCATCCACAAGCAAGGAAGGCTTAACGCCAACGCCGACGCCCTCTCCAGAACCAAACACTAAGACTAAGAAGAAATAAGGGAACTCAGATACACATCGAAAGGAAATTCGCGAAACTCCTACAAAAAAAATAATAATATAAATAATAATAACAATATATAAGGCGTAAATAATGGACACGGACACCTACAACCAAATCATCGAATACTTAATGAACCACACATTCCCACAAAATTGGACTAGTGAACGAGACGACAACTAAGGCAGCAGGCAAACCACTATATAGTACAAGAGAATATATTATTTAGGCGAAACAAAAATTTGGATCCAGTGCGAGTGATATTGAAAAACGATATATCGAAAATACTTTACAACATGCACAACATACTGAATGCGGGACATTTCGGCGTAAGAACAACAATAGACAAGACCCGACAACGATACTTCTGGCCCACGATGAACGCAGACATAAAGAATTATATAGAAACTTGCGACGTGTGCCAGCGACAAGGAAAACCCGTCCGCACCGAAGAACTACGGCCAATAAAGGTGGGACAAGCCTTCGACCGAATAGGCATAGACATCGTGGGACCTCTAAAACCAACATCCACGATGAAAAGATACATAGTAGTGGCCACGGATTACTTCACGAAGTGGCCAGAAGCGAGAGCAATCGAGAAAGCCGATTCGATAACCGTCGCCTAGTTTCTTTACGACGAAATCATTTGTCGTCACGGTTGCCCAAGAGAAATACTGTTCGATAGAGGAACGGTATTCGTTAGTCAAATGGTAGCCAACTTGGTGAACATAATGGGGGCCCATCACAGACTCGCGTCTGCGTACCACCCGCAAAGTAACGGGTTGACGGAGCGATTCAACCAAACATTATGTAGAGCCTTGGACAAGGGCATATCAGAAACGAAACACGACTGGGATGTGTTAATACCCCCAGCCCTCTTTGCATACCGAACGATCAAAAATAGGACAACGAAGCACGAACCCTTCTACTTGCTCTACGGCTGAGAGCCCACTTTACCCATAGAACTCGACATCGTCACTTGGCCAGCTGAAGAGATCGACGAAGACCAATACGAGGACCTAGTTAGCAGGAGGATCAGTGAGATCGTGGGAGAATTCGCCGATAATAAGATCAAGGCCTCCAAAAATATAAAGAACGCCCAAACGAACCAAAAGAAGCTTTACGACAAAAGGGTCAGAGTGGTGACATACAAAACCAACAATATGGTGTTGGAATATCGCTCAGACTTACAGAACATTCACGGCGACAAATTTCGAAACAAGTGGTTAGGCCCTTTCTTTATCTATCGTGTTTTAGGAAATGGATTATACGTACTACGAACCATAAGCGGAGAGATACTCAACCATCGCCCCGTACATGGCAACCGATTGAAACCTTACAGACAAAGAGACTTCATCACACGTGAGATGACAGGGATGATAGGAGATGCACAGTAATGGAAAGAGCTGAAACTTTATTTTATATGAAAACTTACACCAGGATCCCTCCCCAACCCACCAAAACCCCAACATGAACACTCTCACCGAAAACTTTTATTAAAACGTTCACAAGATACAAGAGGACCTACTAACGATATCAGAAGAAGCACAATTAATTATAGACTGTACCGGAGTGTACCTAGCACTAGAAAATAGCGTGGTAAGAATCGAAAGGCCCGCCAACAACAATGCACTATTAAAGTACACGATGGACGCTATGACCGCCCCTGAGGAAGGATATGACCTCACAGAAGCTGTACACGACCACGACTTAGAAGGACTAGCGTCAATAGCGGCGAACTCAACCAATGAAAATGGGCAAAGGATAAATGCGTACCGACGGCTTGGAAACTATATACATGGTACTCAAACGAGGCAGACAGTCACAGCGGTGAAACAAGAGCTCCAGGAACGATCCCACCAAAACGGCCCACGTATGTACCAAATATCTTTAAGGATAGGGGCATTTTTTCAGGAAGTCGGGACGCCCTACACAAGAAAATTTCGCCACATCACCCATGACTGGATCTATAGATTGCCAAAATCAGAGTTTGAGAGATTCCTGCAATTTTGCGGAACCATGAGGTTACAAATGACGGAAGAGGTAGCGAGTGCAGAACTTTGGTCGCGGGAGCTCCCAATTGAAGGAGGAAATGTCTAAGGTGGCACAAAATTAACCGAAATCACGAGTGATGAAATGGGATGAGATGTGTTACTATTTTCCTCGTGTTTCATCATTCATCCATGATGAAGATAATTGTTTATTCATCCCCGGTGATGATGAATGTAAATAAAGAAGAAAATATAAAATAGCTGCAGTTTTAAAAGAAGAAAGGAGATTCCTTTTGGGTGAAAAACATTTTTTTATTCATTATATACAAAAAGATTCTAATAATTTCCTACAATTTTAATTGATTAATAATAGTAATAAAAATAGTTCCAAAATATTTCTTTTCCTTTTATTTTTTTTGTAATAAACTTTTCTTTTGATTGATAATAAAAATAATAAATAACTCTTCGCAATAGTTAATTTCAGTGATAAATGAGTTCATAGTGACTCAATAATTCTAAAAATATTTCTTGTAATAAAATAAACTCTTGTATATAACAAAAGTGATAAGATACG
>PQFF01000388.1:101532-161819 GCA_003547095.1 Diversispora epigaea
TCAAATTTAGTCTACACGTATAATTATCCTACTTCTACATGGTCTACACCGAAACTTGGTGGTGATACAGTCCCTATTAGACAGAATATTAAAGGAGTAATTGATAATTCGGGAATAATATATATATTTGGTGGATATAATGCCACTAATTTAACAAGTAATAAAGGACATCTTTACAATGACATGAATATATTAAATACCGTTTTAAATACTTGGACAACTTTAAGCATATCTGGAAATCTTCCTATTCGATGTGCTCACTATACTGTTAATATTTTGCCGAATGGAAATATTGTTTATATTGGCGGAGTAGAAGACGTTAGTGATTATACTGTTGGTTTTACTCTCGTAAATATAAACCAAGTAAGCAATTCGCATATCATTCAATAAATAATTTATTTTTATATTATTTTTATTAATGTTAATATAACATATAATTCTTTTTATTCTCAAATAGATTAAACTCTTTGATACAAATACTTATGAATGGTCACAGATGGTATATATTTTTAATATTAATTTATAAAATAATGTAATATAATAACTTATTCTCGTCGCATTTAATTCCAAGAATGCCACTGGTGATAAAATCGACTCAAGACTAAGTTTCACTTCTGTGTTAAGTAAGGATCCAAATAATTTTTATTTACTATTTCCAAAATATGAAATTATTTAATAAAATAATTTTTTTCAATAGCACCGGATGGATATATTATTATATTTGGGGGTTCTACATATGCTACCACTAATGCTGATATTTCTAGTGTTAATCCTAAGCTTGCTATGTTAAATACAAACAAAAATCCTTTCGAATGGTCCATTCCATCTAATTCCGAAGTAAATTCTCCACCGTCTATTTATGGACATACTGCAAATTTATATTATGATCATATGATAATTACATTTGGTAAATAGATTTTAATATTTTTAGTAAACATTTTTTCGATTATAATAATAACGAACGTTTCAAATTTTTTTTAGGATTTAACTTGGATACTCGATTGTATTCTTCTTCTGGTCAAGTGTACCTTTATAATATAAAAAGTAATGAATGGGTTACAACTTTTAGCCCAACTGAAAATAAATCGACTACAACTACTGATAAACCTATTAAAACTACTTTACCTGCAAAAAAGTCAAAAGCTTTGGCTATTGGGCTTGGAACAGCAATTGGTGTAGCGGTTTTGATTTCCTTTATTTTTATTGCAATTTTTGTTTTTCGTAGAATAAAAACAAAACGAGCAAATCAATCGTGGCAAAATAAAGATATTCTTGAAATACCTGGCGACAATCAAAATGAATTATATTAAACATAAATTTATTTTTTTTGAATTATTTCTATATTATTTTATTTTATGTAATTGTGTTAACTTCCAATAAAGTTATAATTTGACATATTTCATGAAATTTCATAAGTAAAAAAAAAGGATACGATGTTGGTTGTCATTTTCTTAGAAATTTTTATTATTTTTTAATTTCGTAAGAAACAGCTAATAAGCTTAAATAAATTAAAAATATTTTGCATAAACTAGTGCTAGTGCTAACATAATGTATCAGAATCATAATAAAATAATTGCCTTTTGAATTAATTAAAGATAAAATTGAATATCATTTGGGATTGAGACTTTGATTCCCAAGAATATATTGATTTTAATATAATATAATTTGGATACTTATTTAGAAGTATGATACTAAGGTGGCACAAAATTAACCGAAATCACGAGTGATGAAATGGGATGAGATGTGTTACTATTTTTCTCGTGTTTCATCATTCATCCATGATGAAGATAATTGTTTATTCATCCCCGGTGATGATGAAGGTAAATAAAGAAGAAAATATAAAATAGCTGCAGTTTTAAAAGAAGAAAGGAGATTCCTTTTGGGTGAAAAACATTTTTTTATTCATTATATACAAAAAGATTCTAATAATTTCCTACAATTTTAATTGATTAATAATAGTAATAAAAATAGTTCCAAAATATTTCTTTTCCTTTTATTTTTTTTGTAATAAACTTTTCTTTTGATTGATAATAAAAATAATAAATAACTCTTCGCAATAGTTAATTTCAGTGATAAATGAGTTCATAGTGACTCAATAATTCTAAAAATATTTCTTGTAATAAAATAAACTCTTGTATATAACAAAAGTGATAAGATACGCCAAAGCAGTAATATATCGCTTCTGTTATATCCGATATTCAACTTTAAATATAATAAACTATTCTTTTATTTCTTGGCAAGTTACATCAAAAAGTCAACAATAGCTTTGGTAGTGTGCAAGTGTTAGTAAAGATACTTTTACTCCACTTACTCATCGTACCTTCAGATCATACACGTAATTGCATTGTTTTAGAGTGTTAGTAAGCAGGTTTAGATCGACTGATTGCCTGTCTTGCTGTGTTTCGTACTAGAAAAAGAGCGTTAGTGATACGTTGAATTATTGTGTGATCATCCTAAATTTATTGAGACTGATTGGTTTAATTTTCCACTTTGTTCTGCGCAGACTGCGACAATACTATTGAGGAAATTTTCTTACACTAAAAATTCTTTACAACAATGCCTACAATTTATTTCTATTCAAAAACACCTTTTAATTCCTGATCAACAATCAAAAATCAAATTATTTTGCCAAAATCGATTTTTACTAAAGAGTTACCTCTTTATATAAGAACTTTTTTAATTAGTTAGATTGACAACAAAATTTCATATGAATCGATCGACATCGCCGAAAATTTAATAATTTTTATTAATTGATTTTATGCGAAACTTAAGCAGGGTTTGCTCCACAAACTTTTAGAAGATATGCCATGGTTATGCTGATACAGTTTTGGTAGTGAAAATTAAAGGAACAGATAAATTTATTGGAAATTATAGTCCTTTTGCAGCAGATGATTAAAAAAGATAAGATTCAAAATCCAATTCTTAACTGAGAAATAGTTTCCAATATGCAAATACAATGGACCAAACCACATTTTGGAAATGATTTTTACACGTATAGTATAATATCGACATAAAATTTACCTATATTTCAACTTTTAATTTTTATCAGCTCAATATCGATTTGGACTAATATTTTTTTTCATGTTTAATTTTACGATGTTAAATATTATTTTATAACGTAAAAGGTCATTACAAAATAAAAGTAATTAATAATGCAAAAAAAAAATAATTAATTAATTTATCAAAACCAATTACCCTTTACTGTTTTTTGCAAAATTTAAAAATAGCAAAAGACTTTAGTTAAATAGTTCTGTATTCCGCGTACGGTAAGAAAATGACAACTAATTTTGCTGTGTTTAGACTTTTTTTAATGATCAAATATGTATAATTATAAATTTTTTTACTCAAAATTTACATAATATGAAAATAATTCAGAAATAAAATGCAAAAACTTTAGTTCGAATTTTTTTTAGTATAATTCTTAATTGCTGCCAGGTATTTCAAACAAAAATTGAAATAAAAGAAATCAAAACCGCTAGCCAAATCTTTTGATGGCTTTTCTGCAGGAAAAGTTAAACTGGAGTAATGGTACCAGGAATAGTAGTTGTAAGAGGAGGGTTAAAAGTCGTAACCCACTTATTATTCTTTATACTATAAAGATAGATTTGAGAAGATCAAGAATACAATTGAGTATCTGCGTCATATCCTAAAAAAATAACAAATGTCATTAATGTAATAGAAAAATGTTACAAAAATATTAGAATATACTTACCAAATGTAATTATCGTGTAATCATTATAAATAGATGGTGGAGAATTTACTTTGGAATTAGATGGAATGGACCATATGAAAGGATTTTTGTTCTTGTCAAACGTAGCAAGCTTAGGACTAACACTGGTAATATTTTTCTTCCAAATATAATAATATATCCATCAGGTGCTATTAAAGGCATTTATTTTAATTTGTATACTAAATACGGAAGAAAATATTGTCTTGAGTCAATTTCATCACCAATGGCATCCTTAGAATAAATGCGACAATAGGTTATTGTTATTTTATACCATCTGCGACCATTCTTATGAGTATCAAAGAGCTTAATCTATTTGAAAATAATAAAGAATTATACATTTTATATTAATATTTATGGAAATAATTTAAAATAATTTGTTCTTTAATATTCAAATTGCTTACTTGGTTTATATTTGCAAGCGTGAAATTCGTATCATCATTAACTTGTTCTAATCCTTCAAAATAAACATTATTCCATTTGGCAAATATAAGCGGAATTACATACATTAGGAAGATTTCTAGATATGTCCAAGCATTTGAAACAGTACTTGATACTTTCATAAAATTAGCATTAAATCCACCAAATATATATATATATGGTGCCGGAAATCTATACTCAACAATAAAATTGTACCACTATAAAACCTATCAACATCTTAAAAAATATATAAATCCAAAAAAGTAAACCGGTAACTTTATTCTTCAAGACATGCTCTATCAAATTACCGGTCAGATTTTTAATTAAAAGCCTATATCAAAAGTTATAAGCATTTAAAAGTACATGATTTTTATATGTTTAGCACTAATTTGAAACAATATATTTACTAGTCAGAACTTATAAAATTCTCAACTTTTTATTTAACATTAGTATTTTTAACAATTTTCTTCAATTTTTGTTCAAATTTTTGTTTTTTTTTTATTCAATTTTATTTTTTTTTAATTTAATATAAAAATTTTAATCAATAATTTTTTTTTTTAATTTAATATAAAATTTTTAATCTAAAATCTTAATTCTCATTGGACAATTGACTTCACATGACACATGATCTACTAAAAAAAATTGAAACAAATCACATAATTGTCGAGTATAGACTTCCGGCACCATATTTCCCGAATTATCAATTACTCCCCTCGTAAACTGTCTAGGAGGAACTNAAATTAGCATTAAATCCACCAAATATATATATATATGGTGCCGGAAATCTATACTCAACAATAAAATTGTACCACTATAAAACCTATCAACATCTTAAAAAATATATAAATCCAAAAAAGTAAACCGGTAACTTTATTCTTCAAGACATGCTCTATCAAATTACCGGTCAGATTTTTAATTAAAAGCCTATATCAAAAGTTATAAGCATTTAAAAGTACATGATTTTTATATGTTTAGCACTAATTTGAAACAATATATTTACTAGTCAGAACTTATAAAATTCTCAACTTTTTATTTAACATTAGTATTTTTAACAATTTTCTTCAATTTTTGTTCAAATTTTTGTTTTTTTTTTATTCAATTTTATTTTTTTTTAATTTAATATAAAAATTTTAATCAATAATTTTTTTTTTTAATTTAATATAAAATTTTTAATCTAAAATCTTAATTCTCATTGGACAATTGACTTCACATGACACATGATCTACTAAAAAAAATTGAAACAAATCACATAATTGTCGAGTATAGACTTCCGGCACCATATTTCCCGAATTATCAATTACTCCCCTCGTAAACTGTCTAGGAGGAACTACGTGCTGATGTAGACCATATAGTAGTAGGAAAATCATAGGCGTAAACTATATTTGAATAATCGTTTCTCAATGTATTTTTATTTCTCCAATTAGATAGATTGTAGAATTATTTCGAACTTAACACCGTAACCGAAAGATATTTAGATACGGGAAGGCTTCCTTCAGAGATTAAAGTCGATGTTAAGTTGTTATTATTAACAAATCTAAATAGAAAACTTCAATATTAAGAGTCCATTGTCGATTATTACACTATTCTTTTTGGAACTATTTAATAATAAAGTATAAAAAACAAATTTAAATAATTTAAATGGGAAATTTAATATATAAAATTATATAAAAAAGGGGATGGGATGACAGAGAAACAAAAAAAAAAGTGTGATGCAAAAGGAAATTAAAATTCTATCTTGCATGCATAATCAGAGTTTTAACCTTCTGTAACAAATTTCTTTAAAACCTTATTTTTTTTATTTACATTTATCAATGTGAAATAAAAATTCGGGCAATGATCATATGATAACTTCGCAAAAATTGCTTCATATAGAAATCTTGTACTTATGATATAAATTTTATATACAGTAAAATCTCTAAACTAGTATTATTTATTTCCAACGTATTATTAAACTCAGATTGGTGAATTTTCATTTCTTGCTCATTATTATTTTTATTTTACTATTTTCAACAACTTTTTGTCCTGCCACTATATTCTACCGGTTTTATTTACATTTCCTACAAAAAATCTAATATTGTAATTCGCAGATAAAATTTGATTTTTATTGTTATTTGTATTCTATCTATAAAATATATTTTAGAAATATTTTTAATTCAACAGAGAGATAGTTAGAACATGCTAATTAATTTTGTTATATCGTTCTGAGAATAATTTAACCATGGACCGAAATTTGGTAAAGTCTTAGTTTGAATATTACCTGCCGTTCAAAATATGATAATTCTGTTATTCCTGCTATAGTTTTAACAGTAACATGGTTCCAAATTTGCACTCCCAAATTATTTATTACAGCTTCTATTTTTTTGCAAATAATAAAATTAGTAATTGATATTATAATCACTTTAATTATTGTAATAAAATGTATTAAAAAAACTTTACTTGAATATCAATGTTATACCACAGATTCCGAGTTCTGAATTATGAATTATTTAAACTTTCCAAATTCGATCAGTATTTTGTAATATAATTCAATATTTTGTTTTTATTTTGTAGGCTTGAGAATTATTTTGTGTAATATTTAAAAATTAAAAGAAAGAATTTTTTGATCGCAGATGCATCTATTATAAATTGTTTTTAGATTTTGTAAAAAGTGAAAAAAGTAAATTATTAGAAATTTTACCTTTGGCTCCTTTTTAAATGGTGTTATATTTGCAAGTTGACACTTTTCATCATTGCTCTCCATGCATTTAGTTCATGGTCAGTGAATGTATAATCGGACGGATATATTATCTTCAGGCTATTAACTTCTATTTTCGCTTTAGATATTGTTCAAATGCAGGTATTAATATGTCTTTGTCTGTTACATAACAAATTGGTCCATTGTCTTTTTTTAAAACTCTCATTTTTTTCCTTACTTTACTAGAAGAAATGTCATTATAGATATCTATTTGATAATCTTTTTTTTTTGAACAAAAAGATATTGTTTTCCCCCGGATCGTATTGGATTGTCATTTTCAGTACTTATAATTTACTGCTAAAAATATATTGCGGGTTATAGTACCCCAGGTATATGATATTGTCGCGGTCTGCGCAGAACAATATGAAAAGTTACGCAAATCAGTCTCAATAAACTCAAGATAATCTCACGACAATTCAATGTTTAACTAACGCACTTCTCTTGTGCACAATTTCACGAAGCAGGCAATCAGTCGATCTAAACCTGCTTACTAACACTCTTAAACAATGCAATTTCGTGTAATATCTGAAGGTTCGATGAGCAAGTGGAGTAAAAGTACCTTTATTACTGCTTGCACACTACCAAAATTGATAGACCTTTTAGAGTAGCTTTTCAGAGAAATAAAAGTAGTTTATTAAAAGTATTTATAAAGATTTGTTACAAAAGTATAACAATAGAGATATATTACTGCTTTGGCGTATCTTATCCCTATTGCTATGCAAAAGTTTATTTTATTACAAGATAATTTTAGAATTATTAGGTCACTATGGGATCATTTATTATTAGAATTAACTATTGCGAAGAAATTATTTATTATTTTTATTATTAATCAAAAATCAAAAAAAAGTCTATTACAAAAAAAAAAATAAAAGAATATTTTGGAACTATTTCAATTATTATTAGGATTATAAAGAAATTACTATAATTTTGAGTATAAAATTGAATAAAAAAATGTTCTGCCCAAAAGGAATCTCCTGTTCTTTTCTCCAACCGCAGCTTCTTTTATAAATTTTCTATTGTTTACCTTCATCTTCCATCATCCATAAACACGTTCCTGTGTTAGGCGAAAAATAAAATCTCATCCAAGATGAAGGATGATGCACAAGGATAATTCATCCAAATAGTGACACATATCATCCTTTCTCATCCCCCGTGACATTGGTTACCTTCGTGTTGCCTCAATATATATATATGTTTATATATAAATGGGGGTACAATGGCCCGCGATATACGGTACTTATATTTTAAAGTTGAAATTAAACATCATATAATAACTGTTCTAATATATTTCCATTATCAAAACCCATGTTTCTGTACTGAAAATTTTTTGATATACTTTATTAATAACGGGCAACGATGAGCCGGACGGTAAAATATAAACATTTTTATTCAGTTCCTAATATTTTATATGTAAAGATTTACACTTAATATATTAATAAAGTTTATTAGAGCAAGACTCCTTTGGAAAAAAAAAATAGTTGATAAATGAGTCCGTATTCTTATATTGACGCGAATATACATAATAGATTTTCATTATTGCAATTTAAAGGGATTATAATTGAGTGTTGGAATAAGGTTTCCAGTAGTTATAAGTAATGATCGATTTTGGGGACGACATGATTATTAGGAAAGAGAGATTCGTGTGGTCTCCCCTATAAACCAAAATTCTGAAATTTCATTGTTATTAGTTATACGATTTTTTTATAGCTGAAAATCAATAATAAATTGTAATTTTATATTTTATTTATTTTTTGTTAGAATTATCTATTATATATTTTATATTATTAAACCAACTTCTTCATCCCATCTACTACTCTCATCATTTCTCACTCTTCATCACTACTCCATTCATCATTATTGTATTTTTTACCATTATCACATTCTTGTTCTCTAACTTTAATTTTTTTTTCTAGATGATAATTTAATCAAGTACACTAAATATCCCAAAATCCAATAGTTTTATTAGTAGATTATATAAAATCCAATTTTTTAAAAAACTTATAAAATCATTTTTTTAAAACCGATAAAAATAATCTATATGCGTATATTTTATGGTTTTCTAGGATTTATAACAATGACCTTTCAAAATCACATGAGTTCATAGGTTAAAATTATTTTAATCACGTGCTCATTATTTTGACTTGTTATGCAAGAAAAGTATTTGTTATTTATTTGTTTGTGAAATGTGGTGGTTAATTGGATGCATCATTGATACTCTAATAAGGAAATATTTATAAAAACGATCTGAAATTTTGATTATGTTTGTGAAAAATTTGTTGACGCTTCAATCGGACAGAAGGTCAAAAACTCCGCTCATTATGCAAGATAGCATCTAAAAAAGTAATTTCCTTTTACATCATTTTTTTTAATTTATTAAATATGTATCTCCCATTTAAATTCTTTAAATTTATTTTCTGTACTTTATTGTTAATTCAATTTTACCAAAAGAAGATTCCATAATAGTGTAATAATCGACAATATTAAACGGAGATACAAATATAACCGAACACATGTGTTATCCTGAAAGAAATTTTACCACATATCAACAGTATTAATATGTAGTATAAAGGATAATATTGAAACAAATGATAATAAGGTCACCTTATATTCACAGATGTTTAAAAAAAGACAAGAATATGTTGCATTAAGTAGACGTAATAACTGGGATAATATTAAAATTAAATAACTTGCGTTTGCTATAAATGAATCTATTATAAAAGATTAGAAAAGATTAGAAAAAAAAGCATTCGAGCCACTACAAAATGACACACATTAAAGTTTATTCATAATGATAATTTTTATTTTAATAAATTACACAACCGATCATATAATCACATGAGCGGCGACTTTGTCGCCACCATATCCCAAAAATATTAAACTGTTACGTGATAAATTGGTACACTAAACGACCCCCGCATCGCATGCATAATAGCATTCAAAAACTTTTCTAGAGTTAACATCCTTTTTTTACATCTTTTTTTTTTCAAAAAGCTATCCCATCCTCACATTTTATATAATTTTATGTATTAAATATGGATTTCCCATTTAAATTATTTAAATTTATTTTTTGTACTTTATTATTAATTAATTTAATTTTATGCTATGACCCACCTAAAAGGTACTTTCATAATAGTTTAATAATCGACAATAGACTCTTAATATTTAGCGGAGCGATAAATGCATCCACTTTTACATACGAATTATTCTATTTGGATTTGTCAAATTCATTTGAAAATGACAAATTAACATGGACGTTAATTCCTGAAGGAAATCTTCCTATATATACATGGCGGTCAACTGCTCTTTTGGATGGTTCTACAATCTATCTATATGGAGGATTCATGATAAATAAAGATACACACGATTATGATTACTCCAATCTCGTCTACAAATATGATTATTCTACTTCTACGTGGTCTACACCAAACCTTGGTGGTGATACAGTTCCTCCTAGACAGGATATTAGAGGAGTAATTGATAATTTGGGAAAAATATATATATTTGGTGGATTTAATGCCACTAATTTAGCAAGCTATACAGGACATCTTTACAATGATATGAATGTATTAAATACTGCTTCAAATACTTGGACAACTTTGAGTATATCAAATATTCCTAATTTAAGTGAACAATATGCCGCTAATATTTTGCCAAATGGAATTATTGTTTATTTTGGCGGAGTAGAAGAAGTTAGTGATAATGCGGATTTCACTCTTGCGAATATGAACAAAGTAAGCAATTTGAATATTAATTAACAAATTATTTTTAAATTATTTTTAAATTATTTTAATAAATATTAATATATAATATTTCCATATTATTCTCAAATAGATTAAACTCTTTGATACAAATACAAATGAATGGTCAGAGATGGTATATATTTTTAATGTTACTTTATAAAAAAAATGTAAAATATAATAACCTATTGTCGCATTTAATTTCAAGGATGCCACCGGTGATGATATCGACCCAAGAACGTATTTTTCTTCTGTGTTAAGTAAGTATCTAAATTATTTGCTATTTCTGAAACATAAAAAATTTATATTAAAATAAATATTTTTAATAGCACCGGATGGGTATATTATTATATTTGGTGGTTGTACTTATTCTGCTGCAAGTACTAGCTTTTTTAGTGTTAGTCCTAAGCTTGCTACGTTAGACACGAACAAAGATCCTTTCGAATGGTCCATTCCGTCTGATTCTGACGTGAATTCTCCGCCACCAATTTATGGACATGCTGCAAATTTATATAATGATTTTATGATAATTACATTTGGTAAATAGATCTTAATATTTTTAGTAAACATTTTTTCAATCATATTAATGACGTTTCATATTTTTTTTAGGATTTGACTTGGATACTCAATTGTTTTCTCCATCTTCTCAAGTGTACCTTTATGATATAAAAAGTAATAAATGGGTTACAACTTTTAATCCAACTGACAATAAACCGACGACCACAACTACTACTACAGGTACTAATAAACCTGTTACAACTACACCTGCAAAAAAGTCATCAAAATCTTTGGCAATTGGGCTAGGGGCAGGAATAGGTGCAGCGGTTTTGATCACTTGTATTTTTATTGTAACGTTTATTGTTCGTAAAGCTAAACAATCAGCTAAAGACAAACGACCAAATCAAAACGGACAAATTCTTGAAATGCCTGGAAGCAATCAACGATACTAAAAAATTTGAATTATAGTTTTAAATTTTATTTTTTTCTGAATTATTTTCATATAATTTAATTTTAGTAAATTTATAATTAGCCATATTTCATGGTTAAAAAAATCTAATTTAATTTTGCAAAAAATAGTTTGCAAGCCTAAAAGGGAAAGTACTAGATGCCATATTAACATATTAATATTGGTTTTAATAAATTAATTTATTTTTGTCATTATTAATTATTTATATTTTATGCTATTGTCGCGGTCTGCGCGGAACAATATGGAAAGTTACGCAAATCAGTCTCAATAAACCCAAGATGATCACACGATAATTCAATGTATCACTAGCACACTTTCTCTGGTGCGCAATATCACGAAACACAGTAAGACCAGGCAATCAGTCGATCTAAACCTGCTTACAAACACTCTCAAACAATGCAACCTCGTGTAAAATCTGAAGGTACGATGAGTAAGTGGAGTAAAAGTATCTTTACTAACACTTGCACACTACCGGAACTATTGTAGACTTTTGATGTAACTTGCC
Organism: Diversispora epigaea; assembly: GCA_003547095.1. NCBI lineage: Eukaryota > Fungi > Glomeromycota > Glomeromycetes > Diversisporales > Diversisporaceae > Diversispora > Diversispora epigaea. The sequence continues at coordinate 113,623 of PQFF01000388.1, forward strand.
AAGAAANTAATTTTAGTAAATTTATAATTAGCCATATTTCATGGTTAAAAAAATCTAATTTAATTTTGCAAAAAATAGTTTGCAAGCCTAAAAGGGAAAGTACTAGATGCCATATTAACATATTAATATTGGTTTTAATAAATTAATTTATTTTTGTCATTATTAATTATTTATATTTTATGCTATTGTCGCGGTCTGCGCGGAACAATATGGAAAGTTACGCAAATCAGTCTCAATAAACCCAAGATGATCACACGATAATTCAATGTATCACTAGCACACTTTCTCTGGTGCGCAATATCACGAAACACAGTAAGACCAGGCAATCAGTCGATCTAAACCTGCTTACAAACACTCTCAAACAATGCAACCTCGTGTAAAATCTGAAGGTACGATGAGTAAGTGGAGTAAAAGTATCTTTACTAACACTTGCACACTACCGGAACTATTGTAGACTTTTGATGTAACTTGCCAAGAAAAAAAAGAATAGTTTATTATATTTAAAGTTGAATATCGGATATAACAAAAACAATATATTACTGCTTTGGCGTATCTTATCACTTTTGTTATTCCGCTACACTAAATTTATGTCTGAAATTATTACGAAAATATAAAAGAAATAAAAGAGAATAACAATAGCGATATATTACTGCTTTGGCGTATCTTATCGCTTCGCTAGTCCCACGACTATATTATTTATTATTATTATTAATTACAGAAAAATATCATTATTTCGAAACTATTTTTATTATTATTATTTATCAATTAAAATTGTAGGAAATTATTAGAATCTTTTTTATAAAAATGAATAAAAATGTTTTTCACCCGAAAAGAATCTCTCGTTTTTCTTTCACACCGCAGCTATTTTTATAAACCTTCTTCTTGTTTACCGTCATCCCTGTCATCTATAAAAAACACGTTTTTGTGCCAGGATAAGTAAACAGTCATCCTTGGTGATGGATGACACTCATCATCCAAATAGTGACACATATCATCCTCTATCATCCCCCGTGACATTGGTTACCTTCGTGCCACCTCACTATGTAAAATTAAATATAAAAAAATAAATAAATTTTCATTTGTAATAAATCAAACTTTTCCTGTACTCGTCAAATTGATATTGAGCTGAAAATTCATATTTCTAAAATTAAAAAGAAGCTGAAATATTGAAGCTGTAGTCCATGTGAAAGATAAATTTTTATCTCAATATTATATTAAGTTTTCATTAAATATCCATGTATCAAATGTGTATTTGGGAAAGTCTGGAAAACTGACGATATTAATTAATATAATAAACTTGAATGGTCACAGATGTATGTATATATTTTTGATGTTTTTATAAAATAATATAATATAATAACTTATTGTTGCCGCATTTAATTTTAAGAATGTTACTGGTATTGAGATTGACTCAGAACGGTATTTTTCTTCTGTGTTAAGTAACCTCTAAATTATTTGAATTTCGAAATATAAAGAATTTATATTAAAATAAATGCCTTTAATAGCACCGGATGTATAGTCCTAAGCTTGCTACGTTAGACACAAACAAAAATCCTTTCGAATGGTTCATTCTGACAAGTAGATTCTAATATTTTTAGTAACATTTTCTATTATATTAATAATATTTTATATTTTTCAGGATTTAAAATAGATACACAATTGCATACTTCTCAAGTCTATATTTATAATATAAAAAGTAATAAATGGGTTACAACTTTTAACCCTCCTGATAATAAAACGATGCAACTACTACTCCAAGTAATATTATAACTTGGAAATCGGACTTGGGACAGGAATAGGTGCAGCGTTTTTGATTTCTTGTATTTTTATTATAATATTTATTGTTCACAGGAAACTAGACAAACAAGACAACCTTCAGGTATTCTTGAAATATCTGGAAGCAATCAAGAAAGATTTTTAAAAAAATTTGAATTATAGCTTAAAATTTTATTTTTTCTGAAGTATTTAATTTTAGCTCCTAATAAATTGATAATTAGGCATTAAAAAAATTTAAATACTGCAATATTGATTGTCATTTTCTTACAAGTATAATTACTGGAAATATTTAACTAAGCAAGCAAAGGATCATTTGTTATTGGGTTTAATTTTCAAAAAAAAATAGTGCTTTAATTATTTAGAAAATTTTTATGACATTTCATTTTGTTTACCATTCTATTGTCACTATTAGTGATACTGCCGTAATTCAAAAAAAAAATGTCACAATTAATTGCGTAATTAAATTTTCTTATGGCACAATTAGTTGCAACTCTTGTAAATAATTATGACAGGTATCTTTAGTCACTATGATGTTTTGTTTTGTTTCCCATTATATTGTCACAGTTGGCACAGAACAATACACTGGTCGAATAAACAAAAACAGGCAAATTTATGGCACAAAGATATGAATTTTTGTTCATCCACAAATCTCCGTTTATTTGAAAATCATCACAAATCTCCCTGTATTTGCAAATCATTTACAAATCTCCTTGCCTATTTGCACCAANTTACAAGTATAATTACTGGAAATATTTAACTAAGCAAGCAAAGGATCATTTGTTATTGGGTTTAATTTTCAAAAAAAAATAGTGCTTTAATTATTTAGAAAATTTTTATGACATTTCATTTTGTTTACCATTCTATTGTCACTATTAGTGATACTGCCGTAATTCAAAAAAAAAATGTCACAATTAATTGCGTAATTAAATTTTCTTATGGCACAATTAGTTGCAACTCTTGTAAATAATTATGACAGGTATCTTTAGTCACTATGATGTTTTGTTTTGTTTCCCATTATATTGTCACAGTTGGCACAGAACAATACACTGGTCGAATAAACAAAAACAGGCAAATTTATGGCACAAAGATATGAATTTTTGTTCATCCACAAATCTCCGTTTATTTGAAAATCATCACAAATCTCCCTGTATTTGCAAATCATTTACAAATCTCCTTGCCTATTTGCACCAAAAATTTTGTCAGTTTTTGTTCATTTGACTAATAGATGTGTGAGTAAGTGAAGTAAAAGTATCTTTACTAACTACCACACAAACTTTTGAAATTAGATTCAAATTTATGCAATAACTTTATTCATGGAATAACACAATTTATCAAAATTTATTGCAAAATTCAGTAATAGAAATATTACAGGGTCTCTACTGTTTATCAAGAATATAAAATTTATTACAATAGGCTTAGTAATAGAAATATTACAGGGTCTTTGTCTATCTTTATACCTATTACTATTTCTCTTATTTATTAATTATTGCGATTTTATAAAAGAAATAATAAAATAAAAGAAAATAAAAAATAAAAAAATGTTTGTAATTTCTCCAAAACTTTTCAAAAAAAAAATTCCTCTATTCTCTTTCGGCTGCCAGTCATTTTACACTTTTCCAGATTTGTTTTCCTTTATCTTCTGTTGTCAGTCTAAACACGTTTTTATCCTTTCTTCAAGGATTTATTCATGTGTATGTGATAAATTATATTTAAATTATATAAATTATATAAAATATTTTGTTTACTAAAAAAAATTTTAAGAAATATATATATATTTTGTAAAGGTAGATAATAAATACATAAAAATAATCGGCTTAAATTATTTCCTTTTATTTTTTCTATAAGGGGTGTTGTAATATTTTTGTTTATAAAAAAAAATAAATATATATATATATTTTGCGAAAGTGAATAAATATTTTATTTCTCTGGAAAAATTGTTACGATAACAATATAAAATACAATGGATTATCATTATTATTTATTTTTGTGCATTTCACAAAGGTTGATAATAAAAACAAATAATTGACTTATATTCATTTTCTCTTTTCCATAAGGCTGTTGTGATATTTTTATTTATTAAAAAATTCTAAAAAATAAATAAATAGTAATAAACAAAAAATAATAAATATTTTAACTGTGAATTTTATTTATTTGTAAAACTTTTATTTAATAATTTAAAGAATGAAAAAAAGAAGAAAATGATATTTATCAAAATGGAAAATAAATCAAAAAAAAAAATTTAAGTTTCATTTGTATTTTATTTTCTGGAATAACTAGTAAAAATTGTTACAATGTAACAATATAAAGCAAAAGCACAAGCCCTTCAATTGTTCATTTCATTATATTTTTGATTAATTTTTTAATTATCTTATTTTAATTGTATTATTTAATGTAATGAAAAATTTTACTTATAATAGATTGGTTATTTTTTAAAAAACCAATTTGGATAATAAAAAATATAAAAATAATTATTTTTTTTATTTTCATTTTGGTAAAAGGGTTCATATATCCTGGAAGTTATGAAATGTATTTTGCATTTTGTTCTTTTAATAATCACCACTTCATCCTTTATAAATTTTTAATTTTTTTTTGGCTGAAAGTACTCTGCAATATGTTTTTAGACTTTTAATAGCTTATCGGAATGGCATAAATAAAAATGAATTTTGTTTCAACTTGAAGAAAAAAATATTCAAAGTAAAATTTTTATTTTTGATATTGAAACTACACTTGATTTCATTACTATAAAAATAATACAAAGTTCCAAAATATTAATACTTATTAAAAAGCTATATATTTGCACTATGAAATAAAAAAAATAAATTAAGTTTTGTTTGCAAAATTAGTGAAGGAAATGATTTAAAGTAATAAATAGCTCATTTACATATTTGATTTAACTTTATGAATTTTTTCCATTAAGATAGTATACAAAATTGAAATGAAATTTCTCAGCTATAAAAGGACTTTATTGTACATAATAAAGAGCTCATAAAAATGTGAATTTTCAATAATTGTTTATATAATAAAGGTGTTATATAATTTAAACTAGGCACATTTTTTTTGTTGTTGAATAAAATCAATAAGGATCAGTTTATTTAAATAATTTTATTCAATAATCCTCGCCTCATTTTTTTTTTGTTTATTTTAAGCTCAAGATTTAAACAGTTTTAAATGGTATAATTTTATTTTGTTTAGAGATAATAAATAAAAAATTCTAGCTTTATTATTTTTTAATAATAATGATTCTCCACTGTTGAGGCAAATTTTTTCTTTGTTTAGAGAAATAAAAATTCTAGATTTTTTTATTATTTATTTATTATTTTATTTATAATAATGATTTTATTTATAAATAATGATTCTCATGTTTCTTATTAATATTTAATGAGGTAAAATTTTTTCCTCCTATTTCTACTAAATTAATTAGAAATTATAATTATAATTAATATTAGAATTTAGAATTTGATGTAGGTGTGGAAATGCTATATTAGGGAATTTTTTTTGAAGAAAAGTGTTACATAGCACCAGCACCACCTTCCTTATTCAAACAAAATCTACATTAAAATTAAAAAAGATCACCAGATTTCTGTTATACATATTGTAATCACCCCATTAATATTTACAAACAAACAAAAACGCAATTATCTTATTTAAGCCATTTTGATAATACAATACTTTATAAAAATGGCATGTTCAATTTTTTTTTGATGGGTCCGAAGTATTTCATAAAATTATATTAGTAAATTTGAATATTGTTTATTGTTTTACCTAAATCTCTTGCAAGGGATTTGCTCAAGAATGTGAATTCTTTCTGTTAAATTCATATCAAATAGCAAAAAAAAACCTTGAATATTTTGAATACAAGGTCTCAATGTCAATGAGAGGTTTGTAACACAAAACGGACAACATATTTAATTCAAAAACTTTTTTAAAAAAAAGTCGAAATTGTTTCACTCCATTTTTTTTCCATACTAATATTTCTAAAATTTTATTAAAAATGTATCTCCCATTTAAATTATTCAAATTTATTTTTTGCACTTTGTTATTAATTAATTCAATTTTATGCTATGACCCACCTAAAAGAAAATTCCATAATAGTTTAATAATCGACGATAGACTCTTAATATTTAGCGGATGGACAAATATAGACGATTATACTTATGAATTATTCTACTTAGATTTGTCAAAGTCATTTGATAATTACAACTTAACATGGACATTAATTCCTGAAGGAAATCTTCCTATATATACATATCGGTCAACTGCTGTTTTGAGTTTGGATAATTCTACAATTTATCTATACGGAGGATTCATGACGAATAAAAATCTTGCTTATGATTACTCAAATTTAGTCTACACATATGATTATCCTACTTCCACGTGGTCTACACCAAACCTTGGTGGTGATATAGTTCCTCCTAGACAGAATATAAAAGGAGTAATGGATAATTCGGGAACAATATATATATTTGGTGGATATAATGCCACTAATTTAACAACCAGTTCAGGACATCTTTACAATGATATGAATATACTAAAAACTGTTTCCAATACTTGGAAAACTTTAACCACATCTGGAAATCTTCCTTTTTTATGTGCTGAATATACGGCTAATATTTTGCCAAATGGAAATATTGTTTATATTGGTGGAATAGAAAAAGTTAGTGCTGATGCGAATTTCTCTTCTGTAGATATGAACAAAGTAAGCAATTTGAATATTTAATCAACAAATTATTTTTAAACTATTTTTAAATTATTTTCATAAATATTAATATAATAATATAATTCCTTATCATTTTCAAATAGATTAAACTCTTTGATACTAATAAACTTGAATGGTCACAGATGGTATGTATTTCTGATGTTGATGTTGATTTATAAAATAAATTTAATGTATAATAACCCAACCTATTGTCACATTTAATTCTAAGAATGCTACTGGTATTGAGATTGTCCCACGATGGTATTTTTCTTCTGTGTTAAGTAAGTTTCCAAATTATTTGCTATTTCTGAAACATAATCAATTCATATTAAAATAAATATTTTTAATAGCACCGGATGGGTATATTATTATACTTGGGGGACGTACATATAGTGCAACGAATGACGATCTTAAAAGTGTTAGTCCTAAGCTTGCTACGTTAGACACAAACAAAAATCCTTTCGAATGGTCCATTCCATCTAATTCCGTAGTAAATGCTCCGCCATCTATTTATGGACATACTGCAAATTTATATGGTGATTACATGATAGTTACATTTGGTAAGTAGAATTTAATATTTTCAGTAAACATTCTTTTCGATTATATTAATGACACTTCATATTTTTTTAGGAGTTGAATTAGATACAGAATTGTATACTTCTCAAGTCTACCTTTATAATATAAAAAATAATAAGTGGGTTACAACTTTTAGCCCACCTGATAATAAAACGACCACAACCACCACTTCGAGTACTGCTCCGAGTACTACTACTAAACCTACTATAACTACTTCACCTACAAAAAAGTCATCTAAATCTTTGGCGATTGGACTTGGGGCAGCAATAGGTGTAGCATTTTTGATTTCTTGTATTTTTATTACAACGTTTATTGTCCGTAGAACTAGAGAACCAGCTCCCGAAATTTTCGAAACACCTGGAAGCAATCAATGACTATATTAAAAGAAATCTGAATTATAGTTTAAAATTTAATTAGGCATATTTCATCAATAATATTCGTTGTCATTTTCTTACAAGTGTAATTACCGTATGAGGAATATTTAACTAAAGTTATTTGTTATTTTTTTTTAATTTTTCAAAAAAATAGTAGTAAGCTTAAAAGGGAAATTGGGTTTGCATTATTAATTATTCTTATTTTATGCTTTGATCGAGAATCGTCTTTTGCGTCATAAAATATTATTTACCTTCGTAAAATTGAACATGAAAAGACATATCTTTTCATTTTTAATAAATCAAACCAACTGATAGACAATTCTTTTTTTGATAACTTTCTTCTAATTATCGAATCAAATCGATATTAAGCTGATAAAGTAGAAATATTGAAGCCATTGTACAATGGAAAGGTCGAAATTATATTATTAAAATTCTTAAATTTGAATGTGAAATTTATTTTAATTCGATTTAGAACAAAGTAAAAAATTTTTATAAGAAATATTGAAGAAAGAATATTCGTGTGATTGACTGGTATCTGAAAAGAAACAATTAGCAAGAAATTAGGAGATGAAAAGACCATCTTAAGCCGCATATTTGGATATAATTTCTAATTAATTAAATAATGAGATAATGTATTTGTAAAAAAATAAATACTTTATAGCAAAAAAAAATTCTGTCTTTATTACGGGAATATTGAACTAAAGAAATACATGCAAAATCATATTAGCAGAGCCAAATTCATAAGACAACCTAGTAAACGAAACGATATCAAATATGATACTGAAGAATTAGTCAAGATTATTCATGAGAAATTATTAATTATTCTATCTACGTCATCTACATCTACATCTAATATCGTAGCAATTATTTAAATTAAATTATTTGTATTTATGAGCTATTAAATTATTAAAAATTAAAATTGTTTTATTCTGATCTAAAAGAAAAGAAAAAAAAATATTTAAATTTCATGTTCCCAAAAAAATTCGATTTCTTTTTATTTCACACTCAAGTGCAAATTCTCCAGCCATTTTCGGAGATTCGCCTGTATCTATTTGATAAAGCTGTCGTGAATAAGAACTCAGCAAAAGATTTTCCCTTTTATTGGATAACACAATTGAAAAGTTATAGTTTTATGTGCTCCATTATATATTTTGGCATATCGGGGAACTATTGCTCAGCTAAGAATTGAATTTTGAATATTGTCATTTTTAATGAATCTGTCACTTAATACTAAAGGACTATAACTTCCAATAATTTCATCTGTTCCTTTAACTTTCACTACTGTACCAAAACTAAATCAGCGTAACTCCCAAAAAGTTTGTGGAGCTGAGTTTCGCATAAAAAAATAATTCATTTGAAATATTTGTTGGTTGTTTTACAATCAATGCAACTTCATAAGGAGATCCTTGTAAAAAAATTTGATTTTATTTATTGGCCAGGTATTAAAAGATGCTGATTTATATCTTTCCAAAGTTATTATCAAAAATCTTAATATTTGAATGTTGGTGAAAATAGAAATAAGTGGTAGGCGTTGTAGTTTGTAGTTTTTAGTGTAAGAAAATTTTCTTGGTCCATTCTTCATGGATTGCAATTTCTTATTTGTACTAGGGTAGATATTGGAAGAGATGTAAAAAAAATGAGATTTGGGTGTTTTAAAACAAAATCTTTGAAATTATTTAAAATTGTTGGTTCCTCGGGCTCAAATTCATGCAGCTAACTTAAAATTTTGGGAAAATATTCTTTTCTGCTCAGATTTTAATGTTATTTTTAAGATGTTCTGTCAGATGACTTTCTTATTTCGACTTTAATGATTATATTGTAATCATTTTATTATTAAGAAGTTTTGAGGAAACTTGTCAAAAAATTTTAAAGACATTTATTTTTGTAAAATATTGAGGCGAAAAAAAGACGGCAAACCTTATGATGATTATCAATGTGATTATTTTATTAGCTCATACATAAATGTACAAATCAAAACTTTTATTTAAATATTTTCATAAAGGAAATTGTTTTTGTAATAAAAGACAAAATCAAATGCTACTTTAATATTGCATTATAGTCTAATTAGGTAGTCTTATTATAATAATAGTTAATCAAGGTTAGAGATAGACTCATGGAAAAAAAATAGACTTTATGCTTAATAAACCTGTAGTACTAATTTGTATATAAAATAATACGCAAGAGAGGAATCATATTACTTTTCTTGTACTTTGGGCAGTAAGAACCTAATAAAAGCATACCTTCTTTAATAAATAATAAATAAATCTTTAAAGTGTCTAGGGAGAACACTACATACAAAAATCTCGTATATTCAAGATAATTTCATACTTCTAAGTAAGCATCCAAATTTTATTATATTAAAATCAATATATGGGAAAATTTCCCTTGACAATTTTATTATTTTATTATGATAATGATACATTCTGTTGGCACTGGTTTAAGCATAAAATATTTTTTAATATTTTTAATTTGTTTAAACTTACTTGATATTTCTGAAATAACAAATTATCCTTAGTTGAATATTCCTAAGAAAATATTAACCAAAATTGTATCGTAGTAATCGAATTTTTTTTAATAATAAAAATTTCATGAAAATTTATTTGAAATTAATACAATTACATAAAATAAAATCATATGGAAATAATTCATAAAAAGGTAAATCTAAAATGCTAATTTAAGTTTTTATGATTTATAAATATGTGAATTTCTATCTTAATTGATTACTGCTAGATATTTTAAGAATATCTGAATGTTGCCTGTTTTGAGATTTAAGTCTAATTAAACGAATAATATATATTATAATAAAAAAACAAGTAACCAAAACCGCTACACCATTGCAATCCCAAGACCAATAGCCAAAGCTTTTGATGACTTTTTAAGATTAGTTATAATAGGATTAAAGGTAGCAATACTTATACCAGCAGTAGTTGAGGGTTTAAAAGGAAGCGAAGGTTTAAAGTTGTAACCCATTTATTACTATTACTTTTTATATTAATATTATAAAGGTACACTTATGCAAAAGAAGAAAACAATTGAGTATCCAAGTTAAATTAAAATCTACTTATACGATCATTTTATAAAGATGGTGGAGAATTTACTTTGGAATTAGATAGAATGGACCATTCGGAAAGGACTTTTGCTCGAAGCAAGCTTAGAACTAACACTAGCACTATTTTTGTACAACCTCCAAATATAATAATATATCCATCCGGTGCTATTGAAACCATTTATTTTAATATATATTTTTAATGTTTCGGAATCCAAATAATTTAGATGCTTACTTAACACAAAAGAAAAAATACCAGTGGCATTATTAGAATTAAATGCGAGCAATAGGTTGGGTTAATATATTATATTTATTTTATAAATTAACATCAAAAATATATACTATCTGTGACCATTCAAGTTTACTAGTATCAAGAAGTTTAATCTATTTGAAAATGATAAAGAATTATATATTATTTATAAATATTATGAAGATAATTTAAAAACAATTTATTAATTAATATTAATTAATATTCAAATTCCTTACATAAACAAATAAGTTAAAATGAATAAAATTAATTAAAATATTAATTAAAAAATAATAAAGGTACCTGCAAAATAAGACGCAATTGCATCAACACGAATGGTTTCTTAAATACAATCATCTAATGTTTGAACAAAGAACAAAATATGACGTAAATATAAATTTAATAAAATATTAATTTTCAATGATCTTATACTTATCCAAGGATTTACTCCAGACATTGAAGCTTCGACAAAAAAAATGTGGATATTAAAATTTAAATAATTTTTCTTCTTAATATAAATACCAGATATTTAACTGTGTTAATAATCGCATCGCCTCCATGTTTTTAAAAAAAAATTTAATTTGAGTTTCTTCAATTAAATTAAAGTAAAATATTAAAATTATATATATTTTTAGAGCTGGTATGCTTATGAGAATCACCCTAAAATTCATTTGCTTATACAATATTTCGCAAACAATCTGGTTTTTTTTTTTTGTATTATAAAGAATAGAAACAAAATATTTAAACATTCAATATAAAATGATAATAATAAATATCAAAAATAATAATTATAATGATATATATTGATTTTTATCTATGACTACTTATTACAAGAAAGATTATTATTACAAAGTTCTTTTAAATAAAGAACAAGGGAATGAAGAGAGATCCTCAAGTTTTTCTCATGACACGTGATCAATATCACCAAAATAATTTTGGAACCAACATCTATTAATACTACGTAAAAAACTTCTATCATATATTTATTCTGTAAAATGCGATGTGGGTCATAAAGTTTAACCAAGCAAGAACTAATTCTATTTGAACCATCCAGTGATTACTACGACTTTATCTCTGATTCTCTTTTTTTAAAAAAAATTTTTGGTGGAATAAAAAAAGATAAAATATAATTTTATGTAATATTTTTTTTTTTTTGGACTACTCTTTATTTGACTTCCGACCACATTTTTTTAAGAACGTTTATTATCTATATATCATTGAACTTTTATTTAATAGAAACTCTCTTAATTAAATAAGGACTATAAGGGTTCAATGTCTACGCACAGGGTTATATATATTTATGTAATTATATAATAAAAATTTACCTTTCACATGAACGAAAGCTTCATTTTTTCAGCTTCTTTTAATTTTAGCAATATGAATTTTCAGCCCAATATCAATTTGATTGCTTGTGAAAAAGAATTGCCCATAGACTGGTTTGATTCATTACTAATGAAATTTTATTTTTTTTATATTTAATTCTACATAGCGTAAAACAGAAATAAATAATGATGATAATACAGAAATAAATTAATTTAAAACCAATTTAATATGTTAATATGGCATATAGTACTTTCCCCTTTTAAGCTTGCAAACTATTTTTTAAAAATTAAATTGGATTTTTTTTTTAACCAGAAATTCTAAATTTACTAAAATTACATTATATGAAAATAATTCAGAAAAAAAAAATTTTAAAACTATAAGTCAACTTTTTTAATGTAATTGTTGATTGCTTCCAGGTATTTCAAGAATTTGTCCGTTTTGATTTGGTTGTTTATCTTTAACTGATTGTTTAGTTTTACGAACAATAAACGTTACAATAAAAATACAAGTAATCAAAACCGCCGCACCTATTCCTGCCCCTAGTCCAATTGCCAAAGAATTTGATGACTTTTTTGAAGCTGAAGTAGTTGTAATAGGTTTATTAGTACCTGTATTAGTAGTTGATGTATTCGTTTGATTTTCAGTTGGGCTAAAAGTTGTAACCCATTTATCACTTTTTATATTATAAAGGTACACTTGAGCAGAAGAAGAGTACAATCGAGTATCCAAGTTAATTCCTAAAAAAAAAAAATATGAAGCGTCATTAATACGATTGAAAAATCTTTACTAAAAATATTAAAATCTACTTACCAAATGTAATTATCATAAAATCATTATATAAATTTGCGGTATGTCCATAAATAGATGGCGGAGAATCTAGGTCAGAATCAGATGGGATGGACCATTCGAAAGTATCTTTGTTCGTGTCTAACTTAGCAAGCTTAGGACTAACGCTAGTAAAACTACCTGTGGCAGAATATGTACGACCACCAAATATAATAATATATCCATCCGGTGCTATAAAAATATTTATTTTAATATAAATTTTTTGTTTCAGAAATAGCAAATAATTTGGATACTTACTTAACACAGAAGAAAAATACATTCTTGCGTCGATATTATCACCAGTGGCATCCTTAGAATTAAATGTGACAATAGGTTATTATATTCTACATTTTTTTTTATAAATTATCAAAAATATATACCATCTGTGACCATTCAAGTTTACTAGTATCAAAGAGTTTAATCTATTTGAAAATGATAAAGAATTATATATTATATATTAATATTTATGAAAATAATTTAAAAATAATTTGTTCATGAATATTTAAAATGCTTACTTTGTTCATACTCGCAAGAGTGAAATCCGCATTAGCATTAACTTGTTCTACTCCGCCAAAATAAACAATAATTCCATTTGACAAAATATTAGCGGCATATTGATCACTTGCAGTGGGAATACTCCCAGATATGGTTAAAGTTGTCCAAGTATTTGAAGCAGTATTTAATAGATTCATATCATTAAAAAGATTTCCTGTACTGCTTGTTAAATTAGTGGCGTTATATCCACCAAATATATATATTTTTCCCAAATTATCAATTACTCCTTTCATATCCTGTCTAGGAGGAACTGTATCACCACCAAGGTTTGGTGTAGACCACGAAGAAGTAGAATAATCATATTTGTAGACGAGATTTGAGTAATCATATTCGAGTGTCCCTTTATTTAGCATGAATCCTCCATATAGATAGATTGTAGAACCATCCAAAACAGCAGTTGACCGCCATGTATATACAGGAAGACTTCCATCAGGGATTAGCGTCCATGTTAATTTGTCATTTTCAAATGAATTTGATAAATCCAAATAGAATAATTCAAATGTATAATCGGATATATTTGTGTATCCGCTAAATATTAAGAGTCTATCGTCGATTATTAAACTATTATGAAAACATCTTTTAGGTGGATCATAGCATAAAATTGAATTGATTAATAATAAAATGCAAAAAATAAATTTAAATAATTTAAATGGGAGATACATATTTAGCACATGAAATTATATAAAATATTAGGTTTTTGAAAAAAAAATGATGTTAAAAAATTTCGACTCGAGAAAAGTTTTTGAATGCTATTATGCATACGGAGTCGTTTGATGTGTAACAATTTCTCATTGACATTTTTCATTGTTATTAACTTTGAGACGTACATATCTCCTGAATTTGGACACAAACAATAATATTCAAAATTGATATTTTTGGATTAAGTCGCATCTCGTGTGATTAAGATACATATGATTGGTTGTTGTCTGACATTTAAGTTGTATAACAGAGATTTCAATATATGATTTAAAAAAATTCCCTAATATAGCATTCCTACACTGGCCATTTTCTAATATTTCTAATTCAATTAGAATTTATCATTTTAATTAGAATTAGGAGAAGGAAAAATTTCACCTCAACGAACGGAGGTTGACTAAATATTTTTTTTTCTTTTGTCATAAAAAAACAACAAATCATGAGATAAGAAGCACAAGAATCATTATTTATAAATAAAAAATATATATAAATAAAATTATTATTATAAATAAATAATAAATAAATAATAAGCGTGAGAGTAAATAAAAATAAATAAAAAAATCTAGAATTTTTTATCTCTCAGCAGATTAAATTTTATTCTTTGTCATGTCAAAGATCAACATAATAAGTGCGAGAATCATTATTATTAAAAAAAAAAAAATAATTAATAATAATAATAAGCGCAAGAATTATTACTAAATAAACAAAAAAAATAAGGAGGTGGATTATTGAACAAAATTTATTTAAATAAATTCTTCAACAAAAAAAACATTTTTTTTATCTAAGTACAATTTGTTATATTGATCAATACACTGAAATTTTTACAAAAACAAACTTTATGGTTAATGCTGTTGACATTTCCTTTTCAAGATATCAAAATATTACAGCATTTTATTCTCAAAAATCAAAAAATAATAGAAAAATTTAAAAAAAGGTGACATCATTCATGTGCAAGGATGCTTTCTGATTACAGATGCTGATGTTGGAAACAATACAATTAAGATTGCGAANAGAAGCACAAGAATCATTATTTATAAATAAAAAATATATATAAATAAAATTATTATTATAAATAAATAATAAATAAATAATAAGCGTGAGAGTAAATAAAAATAAATAAAAAAATCTAGAATTTTTTATCTCTCAGCAGATTAAATTTTATTCTTTGTCATGTCAAAGATCAACATAATAAGTGCGAGAATCATTATTATTAAAAAAAAAAAAATAATTAATAATAATAATAAGCGCAAGAATTATTACTAAATAAACAAAAAAAATAAGGAGGTGGATTATTGAACAAAATTTATTTAAATAAATTCTTCAACAAAAAAAACATTTTTTTTATCTAAGTACAATTTGTTATATTGATCAATACACTGAAATTTTTACAAAAACAAACTTTATGGTTAATGCTGTTGACATTTCCTTTTCAAGATATCAAAATATTACAGCATTTTATTCTCAAAAATCAAAAAATAATAGAAAAATTTAAAAAAAGGTGACATCATTCATGTGCAAGGATGCTTTCTGATTACAGATGCTGATGTTGGAAACAATACAATTAAGATTGCGAAGGTAAATAACAATTTTAAAATTAGAATATTCATTCTTAAAATATTTATTTGTACGTAGTAAAATATGATTTAAAAAAAGTTCTAATACTTGCATCATTGTCACTAACTTCAGACAACACACCCAGAATGAAAGTCAACCATCTCAGTTATCATCTTTGTCTGGTGAAAATGCTGAAATAATTAAATAAAGTGCAAGGTTTTTTATTATTTATAAAGAAAAAAAAGAATAATAGTAAAAATAATAATATTTATTATTATTATTATTATAATATGAGAGATAATGATAATATATTGTTAGAAATATTATTCATATCACACTAATAAATAAATGAATAAATAATAATAATTGTCCATATCATTAATTGTAACAAATTTTATCAGTCATCCTGGAGAAATAAAATATAAACAAAACTTAAAAATTTTTTTTGATTCATTTTTCATTTAATAATATCATTTTCTTCTTTTTAAATAAAAAGTTAAATAAAATCCTTGGCTCAAATATTTATTATTTATTGTTTATTTCAATTTATTTATTATTTATTTTTGTGTGTAATATACATATACATATATATATTTATTTATTTAAATTTTTTTAATAAACAAATATATTTCAACACTCTCATGGAAAAGAGAAATGGAAATAATATAAGCCAATTATTTTCATTTATTTATTATTCTTCACAAAATATATATACATTAAAGTTTATTCATAATTAAAACTTTTATTTTAATTTAATTATACATCAAATCATATGTATAAATATTAATTACTACAAAACAATAACGAAATTTTTTAATGAATATATTTAAACATTACATTAAAGTTTATTTACAATTAAAACTTTTATTTTAATTAATTGAATTTGAACATTAATAAATTATATAACCAATCATATGTTTAAGTCTTTTTACATGGAAGCAACGAAATTTCCATACCTAAAACCATCTAGTTTATTAAAAAAAATGAAATGTTTAAATGTATTGATTAAGAAATTTAGTTATCATTTTGTAGACGTCTAGAAATTGGTAGTGGTTCAGATGCTTTTGTTTCTAATCTCTCATATTCTTTTATCATGGATTCATCTACAGCAAATGCAAGTTATCTAATTTTAATATTATCCCAATTATTATGTCTACTTAATGCAACTTGTCCCTTTTCAAGTATCCATCTAAGACCATATTATCATTTGTTTCAATATTGTATTAATATGGGGCCTTAGGTAAATTTTCTTTCAGGTTATGAACACATACATTTGATGCAATTGACTATTTTTAAATTATATTTACTAAGCATAAATAAATATCTTAACAAGAAACATTATAACTTTTAAACCTGTTATTAATCTTAATTGTATTATTAAAAACATTAGCTTCCGCAACCAGAAAGAATCCTTGCACATGGATAATATTCATTATTTAATTCTTGAGAATAAAATGTTGTAATGTGAAAAAATAATTTATATTTTGTGTTTTGGAGTTTTGAAAAAGTAATGCCAACAGTATTCACCTCAAAGTTTGTTCTATTAAATGTTTTGTTGAATTGATCAATATAACAAATTGTACTTAAATTACGGAAATTTCTTAAACAAAAAAAAAAACTTTTAAAGAAAATTAAAAAGGATCGATTTATTTAAATAAAATTTATTTAATAATCATACGAAATTTTTTTTTTTACTTTTTAATCAAAAACGTATTTTGAATTCAAGATTTTTCTTTTCCATCCTCCTCGCATTATTTTTTTTTCTACCATATCGCTTAATGACTTCTCCAAATTTTTCATTTTCTAATGCTGTTTTAATCATTGGAGTTTATATTGTATGTTAAATAAATAAATTAAAATAAATAAATTAAAATAAATAAAATTAAATAAATAAATTAAAATAAATAAAAATAAATTAATAAATTAAAATAAATAAACTTAAATAAATAAATTAAAATAAATAAATAAAATTAATTAAATTAATTAAAAAAAAATGCTTGCAATTGCATTAACACGAATGTTTCCTTTTTTTAAAATGAACACCAGAAGAATTTACGCGAAGCTTTGACAAAATAAATGTGGACATGGAAATTTATGAAATTTTTCTTTTTTACATGGTGTGATTATTAACACAGGTAAATAACTGATACTTATTTATTTATATATATTTACAAAATGTAAATTTTAATAAAATCACCTAAATAAATAAAATAAAAATATTAAAATTATTGTGATTATATATTTGTATATATTTTTAGAGGTACGATAAAATTAATTTTCCTGTACAATTCCGGCATTATTGCATTGCAAACAATCTGGTATTTTTTTTTTTTTTTGGTTTTTGTTTTTTAAAGAATTAAAAATAAAATATATTGATAATAATAAATAATAATAAATAAATGATGACGAAGCATAGTAATCAATTCCGCCAAAAGTTTTTTCGACTACCAAAAACAAATTAAGATATTGGTAACATACTATATATTATATTACAATACAATATTACAAAGTTCTTTAAATAAAAAAAAAAGGAAGGAATAATAATTAAAAAAATACAATCATTATAAAAATATTATATTTATTCTGTGCACGGTCTCCATATAATTTTTTTTTTTGAATTTAGAAAATTGAAATCTATTAAAAAATGTCTGTTTGTTTTTTATCTATTGAGCCATTACGTCTCGCATGGATTTGTGTNTTTTAATAAAATCACCTAAATAAATAAAATAAAAATATTAAAATTATTGTGATTATATATTTGTATATATTTTTAGAGGTACGATAAAATTAATTTTCCTGTACAATTCCGGCATTATTGCATTGCAAACAATCTGGTATTTTTTTTTTTTTTTGGTTTTTGTTTTTTAAAGAATTAAAAATAAAATATATTGATAATAATAAATAATAATAAATAAATGATGACGAAGCATAGTAATCAATTCCGCCAAAAGTTTTTTCGACTACCAAAAACAAATTAAGATATTGGTAACATACTATATATTATATTACAATACAATATTACAAAGTTCTTTAAATAAAAAAAAAAGGAAGGAATAATAATTAAAAAAATACAATCATTATAAAAATATTATATTTATTCTGTGCACGGTCTCCATATAATTTTTTTTTTTGAATTTAGAAAATTGAAATCTATTAAAAAATGTCTGTTTGTTTTTTATCTATTGAGCCATTACGTCTCGCATGGATTTGTGTACTTTGGTTTTTTGTTCGTTTATTTATTGGTTTCGTGTTGTGTTATACTTCTTTTTCAAAAATATCAGTGACCGTATTTTTATTATATTTTTTTCTTTTGGTATAAATTTCAAAGAAAGGCTTTAATTAAATTTCACAATTGAAGTGTGTCAACATCAAGTCTCTATTTCAGTCAAACCTGTACCTTATAAAAGCATAACCTGCCCAAATGCATAAAATTTTCATGGCCCGAGTTAACGTGCATATGCATTAGACGAATACAGGCATAATCACATCTGCTGTACATTTTTTTGTATTGTAAAGTATCAAAATTATCACACCATCATAATTACTATCATTTTATAAAATCAATGATACTATTGAAAATGGAGCAACTAATATGTTAAATACTTTAGAATTTTTTTTCTTCAAGATGAAGATTGTAATAGAGTTCTTAAATAAATTGAAATTCAAAAAAAAAAGGGAATTTTTTTTTTTTTATTAAATGAAAAAATATCAGTTGATAAATATTTTAATACATTAGATAATAATTTGAATTGTAATTTTCATGAATTAGATAATTTAGATAGTCGTTGATTCGATTTTATTAATTATCATAGTATATATTTTACCCTATTGTTATTCCTTTTTCGGTGAAGTCACGGCACAAAATACCTTCACCCAATTGGTGAGTATTGGTAAGTTCTTAAGTTCAATCACTTGCCAACAATACTCTTTTTGGGAAGATTTTCGTGACCCGAAATGGAAAAAAAAGGTTAAGAATTTATATACATGGTACCATTTAGAAGAATAACCTCCGTGTTTATATAATTTCTGAAATTTTTAAAAATAGTAAAAAAAAATTATTTTTTTTTACTATCGCTAATAGAAAATTAATTATTTTACTATTTTCTATAAGCGATAGTAAAAAAATAATTTTTTTTACTATTTAATAAATTTATTTTTATAAAAAAATTATTTTATTTATTTTTAGTGATTACCAAAAATCATTTTCGATAATCACTATAAAAATAAATTTATTAAAAATAGTAAAAAAAAATTATTTTTTTNTTTATTAATTATCATAGTATATATTTTACCCTATTGTTATTCCTTTTTCGGTGAAGTCACGGCACAAAATACCTTCACCCAATTGGTGAGTATTGGTAAGTTCTTAAGTTCAATCACTTGCCAACAATACTCTTTTTGGGAAGATTTTCGTGACCCGAAATGGAAAAAAAAGGTTAAGAATTTATATACATGGTACCATTTAGAAGAATAACCTCCGTGTTTATATAATTTCTGAAATTTTTAAAAATAGTAAAAAAAAATTATTTTTTTTTACTATCGCTAATAGAAAATTAATTATTTTACTATTTTCTATAAGCGATAGTAAAAAAATAATTTTTTTTACTATTTAATAAATTTATTTTTATAAAAAAATTATTTTATTTATTTTTAGTGATTACCAAAAATTTTCGATAATCACTATAAAAATAAATTTATTAAAAATAATAAAAAAAAATTACTTTTTTACTATCGCTTACTATTTTTATTTTTATAGTGATTATCAAAGATAATTACTAAAAATAAAATTAACTTTTTTTCTATCGCTTAAAAATAAATATAAGCGATTTTTTATTAAAAAAAAAAATTTAATTTTTTATTCATGTGGTGGATACTCAAAAAAAATAAATGGCTAGTTAAAAATACAATTTTTACAAATTTTTAGATCATAAATTTTTTTTGGGGCATCGTTAACTTATGCAATGCTTTTACACAGGTTCGCTATACTTTCATATATCAGCAAAACTCGGGTTCTGACCAATTTCAGATCTTTTTTCTTTGAGAGAGAAAATGAGAGAGTAGTAGTAGATGTACCTTTTTTTCACAAATAATTTATTTTCAAACGTGGATGAACGCGTTTACAACTTTATTAATAGTAATGGATGACAATATCGCTTAATGACTTCTGCAAATTTTTCATTTTTTTCTGCTGTTCTGACAATTGGAGTTTCTATTGTATGTAACAAAAGAAATTAAAATAAATAAAATTAAATAAATAAATTAAATAAAAAAAAAATTACCTGCAATTGCATTAATACGAATACTTTTTTTAAATGATACAGTGATTGAAGTAAGCCCAATTACCTAATGTATGAACAAAGAACAATATGTGATATAAATATATTTTTAATAAATTTAATAAAATGGTAATTTTCAATGACCTTATTACTTACCCCACTTTTTAGCAGCACCATACGCCAACGCCGGAAGGATTTACGAGAAACTTTGACAAAAAAATGTGGATATGAAAAGTCATAAAATTTTTTTTCTTTATATTCGTGGAGATGGTGTGGCTATTAACACAGATAAATATATTTACAAAATGCAAGTTTTAATAAAATCACCTAAATAAATAAAATAAAATTATTAAAATTATTGTGACTGTATATTCATATATATCTTTAGAGGTAGTGTCAGAGTAATTCTCTAATCTATACCAAAAAAAAACCGCAAAATGGTTCGGGACAGAAAAAAGTTTCCAAAAAAAGTAGACGAGCTTTGAGTGAGAAATGATTAAAATTTAAAGTATCAATTCTTTGCGTTACTTTGCGACATGACTGTACATATTACAAGAAAGATTATTACAAGATTATTAATACAAAGTTCTTTAAATAAAAAAAGGAAGGAAGAGAAAGAGGTATATGATTTTCTCCTAACACTTGATTAATATTATCAGAACAACTTTAATCCTCTTAAATAATTAAATTGTAAAAATATTGTGATGATGATGCAATTTACAAAAATTAAAAAAAAAACAAAAAGATATGATATGATTTTTATCCAAAATTCTTTTGACTCCTGACCATATTTTTTAAGATTTACGAAAAAACCAAAACTTTAAATCACATGAAGTAGTTTTATTTGTTAATTTTACTAGGAAATGGTAAACCATTGAGCGTTAATGTAATTTATGACATCACTTGTCCATTATAATGTCCCACGCTACGCTCCGGACAAATTATCTATCTATTATTGAACTTTTATTAACCGTTATTTAATATCTCCAATAGAAATTTAATTAAATAAGTACTATAAGGGTTCGGTGTCTACGTACAGGTCTATATAGGATTTATTATCTGTAATTGTATCTTACAGTCCAATAAAGTTTATAGACAACTATTAGATTATAAACTTTTCCAAATGTACATCTGATACATGGATAATTAATGAAAACTTAAATGCAATATAATATAATATGGAGACCTTTTACATGTACAACAGTTTCAATACGTCGGCATCTTTTAATTAACTTTTAGCAGCTCAATATCAATTTGATGATTACAAGAAAAGTACGGTTAGTTTGGTTCATAACAAATGAAAATATATTATTTTATAAAGGAAGTTAAATATTATTTTATAGTGATTCTCAATTATTACATAGGATAAAATATGAATAATTAATAATACAAAAATAAATTAATTATTAAATAGGTTTAATATGGCATATACATATATAGTACTTTCTCCTTTAAAACTTGCAAAATTAAAATGAATTAATTAGAGAAAATATATTATTTTAAATAAAGAAATAATCGATGTATTTCCTCCTTGATCAAAAAAATTTCGGAAAAAAAATAAAATTTAAAACTATAATTCGAATTTTTTTAATATAGGTGATTGCTTCCAGGTATTTCAAGAATTTCTGAATTTCGTTCGGTTTGAAATGGTTTGTCTTGAGCTGATTTTCTATTTTTACGAACAATAAACGTTACAATAAAAATACAAGTAATCAAAACCGCTGCACTTATTCCCACCCCAAGTCCAATCGCCAAGGATTTTGATGACTTTTTTGTAGGTGAAGTAGTTATAATAGGTTTAAAAGTACTTGAAGTAGTAGTTGTAGTCGGTTTATTTTCAGTTGGGCTAAAAGTTGTAACCCATTTATTACTTTTTATATTATAAAGGTACACTTGAGCAGAAGAAGAAAACAATTGAGTATCCAAGTTGAATCCTAAAAATAACATTAAACGTCATTAATATGATTGAAAAATGTTTACTAAAAATATTAAAATCTACTTACCAAATGTAATTATCATAAAATCATAATACAAATTTGCAGTATGTCCGTAAATAGATGGTGGAGAATTTTCTTCAGATCCAGATGGAATGGACCATTCGAAAGTATCTGTGTTTAACCTAGCAAGCTTAGGACTAACACTAGAAAAATAAGAACTTCCGGGAGTATAAGAACAACCACCAAATATAATAATATATCCATCCGGTGCTATTAAAAACATTCATTTTAATATAAATTTTTTTTATTTCGGAAATAGCAAATAATTTGGATACTTACTTAACACAGAAGAAAAATACTGTCTTGGATCAATTGCATCACCAGTGGTATCCTTAGAATTAAATGCGATAATAGGTTATTATATATTACATTTATTTTATAAATAACATCAAAAATATATACCATTTGTGACCATTCAAGTTTATTAGTATCAAAGAGTTTAATCTATTTGAAAATGATAAGGAATTATATATTATATTAATATTTGTGAAAATAATTTAAAAATTAATATTCAAATTACTTACTTTGTTCGTATCCACAAGAGTGAAATTTGCACCATAACTAATTTGTTCTATTCCGCCAATATAAACAATATTTCCATTTGGTAAAATATTAGCCGTATAATGACAACATTTATTAGGAAGACTTCCAGATATGCTTAAAGTTGTCCAAGTACTAGAAACAGTATTTAATACATTCATATCATCGTAAAGACGTCCTGTACGGCTTGTTAAATTAGTGGAATTATATCCACCAAATATATATATTTTTCCCAAATTATTAATTACTCCTCTAATATCCTGTCTAGGAGGAACTGTATCACCACCAAGTTCTAGTGCAGACCACGTAGAAGTAGGATAATCATACGTGTAGACAAGATTTGAGTAATCATAATCAAGATCTTTATTTAGCATGAATCCTCCATATAGATAAATTGTAGAATTATCCAAACTTAAAACAGTAGTTGCCCTCCATATATATACAGGAAGACTTTTTTCATTAGTTAACGTCCATGTTAATTTGTTATTTTCAAATGATGTTGACAAATCCAAATAGAATAATTCATATGTATAAGCGGTTATATTTGTAGATCCGCCAAATACTAAGAGTTTATCGTCGATTATTACACTATTATGCAAGTATCTTTTGGGTGGGTCATAGCATAAAATTAAATTAATTAATAATAAAGTACAAAAAATAAATTTAAATAATTTAAATGGGTAATGCATATTTAATTTTAATACATAAAATTATATAAAATATTAGACAGCTTTTTTTTAAAAAAAAAAGGAGTGAAAAAATTTCGACTTTTTTTTAGAAAGTTTTTAAATGTCTTCCGTGTCCGCTTAGTGTAACAAATTTCTCATTGATAAAATTTAATATTAATATAAATCACTTACACAAGATTCACAAACTTTGTTACAATGGAAAATTCTAAAAATTAAAATGATTAAATTACAAAAACGAAAAGGTGATACTAATACAGATTAAATTCGACCGAAAAATATTTTTGGTTTTTTTTATTTCTAAAATATTAATGCCCTAATTTCGGCCTTCAATGTATTGATATAAAATAATAGGATAGGATTCATATAAATTTTTTTTTTTGAATTTGAAATATATATTTAAAAAAGTTCTGTTGATATTTCGTTTATTTATTGAACCATCATGTTTTGCATGATTTGAGGAGTGCATGCGTTAGTTTTTGTTCGTTGATTTATTGGTTTATACTTCTTTTCCAAAATATTTAGTAATATTTAGTGAGCGTATTTTTATTTTTTTTATTTTTTTGTAGACCTTTAATTAAATTTCTGTATTGATCATTATCATAATCAAAATCACATTCCCCAAGTCTCTATTTCACTATAATTCACTATACTTTCTTATATTTTCATTAACATGGATTGGATGAACGCTTCATTAATAGAGGGTGACCATGACTCCCGCAAATTTTTCATTTTTTTTATCTTGTGCTGTTTTAATCATTGGAGTTTCTACTGTACGTAAAATAAATAAATTAAAATTAATTAAAAAAAAAAAAATACCTGCGGTTACATTAACACAAATGCTTTCTTTTTAAAAATCCGATTAATAAATTTAATAAAATGATTACTTTTTATACACCAGAAGGATTTACGCTAGATATTGAAGCTTTGACAAAAAAAAATGTGGATATAAAATTTTTCTTACATTTCGTAGAGGTGATTATCATCTGATATTTATTATATATTTATTTACAAAATTCAAATTTTAATAAAATCAAAATATTAAAATCATTGTGACTATATATTTATATATATTTTTTGAGCACGTAAATTAATTTGCTAGTACAATTCAGGCATTGTTGCAAACGATCTGGTGTTTTTTTCTTTTAATTTGTTTTTTAAAACAAAATATTTAATTCATTTAATATATAATTATGTATAACAAGAACTTCTATCCAAAATAGAAACACTTTAATAAAAAAATCACTCCCTGTATGTAAGTACTGAAAACTTTTGAAAATATCCGCCTTATAAAATTTCTGAATGTATTAAAAAGAATATTGATAATTAAATAATCTGATGCGAATAGTGATGTAGTTATGATGAATGTAGACTACGATGAATGTTCTTCATCAATGTGAAGAGAAAGAAGAATTTATCAATTACCACGAGCATTTTATTTAATAAAAGAGAAGTATTTAGTAATTTAAATATTTTTTATCATCCTAATTCTTATTTTGATTCATATTTAGATCCATATTTTAATCCACAATTTGATTCATCATCACTGAATGATTTTACATTTATAAAATACAATTAAAATTTTTGAATTAATTTATTATAATTCATTTCCATTTATTACTTCCTTTCCTTCCCCTCTTCCTTCTCTTCATCTTCTTCCACCACCTCTTCCATCACTACCATTTACCTTTTCTCACTCCCAAAAATTCTTAATAATTTACTATTGCTAATTATTCACATATCATTTATATGTAATACCAATGTAGTACATACATAATTTATTATGTATATAATACGGAAATGACAAAATAATGACTTAAACAGAAAAAAATAATAAATAGCTATTCCGACTTGACTTGACTGACACTTGGTTGTTCTTCTTTCAAAAAATTAATAAATAAAAATAATGAATAAAAATAATTTAAATAAATAGAATAAATAAAATAAATAAACATATAGTATAAGTATATATTATCTTTAATATGGTATATTTTATTTAATAATTATTTCACAAAAATTCTTTGCCATAATTAGTTGAAGAAAAAAATTTATTTCTATAAAAATTAAAATAATTATTTCATTCTGCACGGTTTTAATTTTTTCCATGGATAATTAGTTATAAAATAATTTTCACTGTTCATGTCATCAATATTCAATGATCATAAAAATTAAACAATGAATATTCATTGAATCATTAAAGTCATATAAATTTATAAACAGATTTATTTTATTAGCTATATAAAAAAAGTTACTAATTAAATACTTAGTACAAATGACTACTCAAGAGAGAGATTAGCACAATATACCATTATTATAAAAGAAATAGTTAGATATAAATTTACTTAAACAAATAATCATGATTTGATAGAAGCATTGAAAATCTATATTATATATTTTATATTTAGTATAAAATAATAATGTGTACATTATAGATTAAATCAAATCTACAGTGATATGTGAAAAATAGTATCTTTCATTCTCTTGAATGCATCAAACTCTAGTTGATACCTTTCTAATAGAATCAAAGCTTAATTCTGATATTTAAAGATCACTTTTAAATTATTTATTTTTAGTTATACAAAAAGATTTTTATAATATTTTAATCATGCGCAAATTCTTTATGATATGAAATATTATCAAGAAATTCATATTAATTTTTAAATAATGAAATACTAAATCATAATAAAGTAGAAATTACTAGTTATAAACTCATTCTCTCAAAAAGTGTTAGCAAACAACAAACCTATTATAACACAATCACCATCCTCAAAAAAAGATACAAATTTTTATATTTATTATTTGATAAATTTGACAAAAGAATTATTAAAAAAAAACTTTATAGTAATTACTTCATTAACAAAAAAAAAAATTTGACACCAAAAATGCTTATAATTATCATATTTTATCAATTACAAAAACAAAACCTTTATTTGATAAAATTCATAAAATTAATGAGTGAATAATTTCCTAAATGGAAAGTATAATTTTGAATTATGAACTATAAAATTTATACTTTTTAAATATATTTAAAAATTATTTAAATAGTAAAAAAAATAAAAATAAAAACAATAAAAACAATAAAAACAATAAAAATAATAAAAATAATAAAATAATAAAAATAAAAACAATATAAAATTTATAAAATTAATTAATAGAAACTATTCAATAAGTGAATAATTTCTAAATGAAAAATATAATTTTGAATCATGAACTTTAAAATTACATTTATATTTTTATAAATTAAATTTTTTATTTGAAAAAGTAAATATAAATTATTTAAAAATTATTTTAAGTTGTATTAATAATATAAATAATAAAAACAATAAAAATAATAAAAATGAATAAATAAAAATAAAAATAATGAAAATAATAAAAATAATAAAAATAATAAAAATAATAAAAATGAGAAAAATAATAAAGATCATAAAACTAATAAAATTAATAAATAAAATCTTAAAAATATAATTTTGAATCATTAATCTGTAGATGCAAGCATATTTGCCTGCTTAACATAATAAAATACGGAAGGCTACAGTTTAAGGAATAAATTAAATTTATTATTGAATAAAAATAATAAAAATAATCAAAATAATCAAAATAGTAAAAAATAAATAAAAGCAATAAAAATAGTAAAAATAATACAAATAATAAAAACAATAAATAATAAAAATAATAAAAAAATAAAAATAATAAAAATCATAAAATTAATAAAAACAATAATAAAATTAAAAAATGAATAAGGGGTATAATATTATACTTTTTAAACAAATTATTTTTTTAAAAAATTATGTGTAAATTAACAAGGAATTAAAGCCCTGATCCTGAACCCTTGTTTATTTATTTATTAATTTTTGTAATATATATTTAAAAAAAAAGATGAAAATGAGTTGTTGTACAATCATGTGGTCAAAATATTATCTTTGTAAATGGGTGTGTTCACATGCGGATTGGATTTGGATTGGATAAGTTTTAGTTGCACGAATCCTGTTCACATGTTTTGGATTGGATTACTAAATCCAAAATCCAATCCAGATTGGATTACTACTAATTAAATATCAATCTACCTCGCGAGGTAGATTCACGTTAATTTTTTTATTTTTCTTATTATTCTTATAAAAAATAGAAGAAAATAATACTTTTGTAAACAAAACTTTTGATATAGAAAATCAATCTTCTACACTTTCTTCATGTAAAAATAAAAATAAAGGAAGAAAGCAAACTACCAAGTGAGATACCAATTCAACTAAAGCACTTTTAGCTTTTTTGGCATTGCACAAACAAGAAATTGTAATCTTAAACAAGTCTCGTGGTCAAATCAACCCTAATCATCCACTATGATTAGAGTTTAGTGAACATTTAAANTATTAATTTTTGTAATATATATTTAAAAAAAAAGATGAAAATGAGTTGTTGTACAATCATGTGGTCAAAATATTATCTTTGTAAATGGGTGTGTTCACATGCGGATTGGATTTGGATTGGATAAGTTTTAGTTGCACGAATCCTGTTCACATGTTTTGGATTGGATTACTAAATCCAAAATCCAATCCAGATTGGATTACTACTAATTAAATATCAATCTACCTCGCGAGGTAGATTCACGTTAATTTTTTTATTTTTCTTATTATTCTTATAAAAAATAGAAGAAAATAATACTTTTGTAAACAAAACTTTTGATATAGAAAATCAATCTTCTACACTTTCTTCATGTAAAAATAAAAATAAAGGAAGAAAGCAAACTACCAAGTGAGATACCAATTCAACTAAAGCACTTTTAGCTTTTTTGGCATTGCACAAACAAGAAATTGTAATCTTAAACAAGTCTCGTGGTCAAATCAACCCTAATCATCCACTATGATTAGAGTTTAGTGAACATTTAAAAAATCAATATGATATTACATATTCCCAAGAACAATGTTATAATAAATTTAAAAATTTAACAGCATCACATAAGGTATTTTTAATCTTTGTAAATTTTTTTATAATTGAATAAAATAATTAATTATTTTACATAGAAAGCAAAAGATTCTGAAAGGAAAAGTGGTGGAGCTCCCGTAGTTATATCTTTTAGAACTAAACTTGATAATATTTTGGATGAAAATAGGGCTACATTCAAACCAGTTACCCTTATTTCTTCAGCAAGTACTGAAAATACTGAAATTACAATCAATAGACAAACTAAAAAATGGTCATTACCAACTGAAACATCAACCTTGATAGAATTAAGTAATGAAGATAGTGAAAAGGAACCTGAACCAATATCTAAAAAATTTGCTAAGATTGCAACAGATACTCAAAAATGTACCAAAATCCTTGAAAACCTTTATCTATGAAAAATAATTAAAGATGATGAAAAAAAAAAATGAGAAAACAAAGAGCTGAAGAAAAAGTTAGAAGAGATGAAAAAAGATTCAAATTAATGTCACTTCTTATCAATAATATAAATGGTAAATTATTTAAAAATATTTTATTTGATATTTTAATATTATAAAATTTTATTAATATGTTTATTTTTTAGGACAACCACAAAATTCTGGTACTTTATATACAACCAACACTTTCACTAGTTGAAATGGTCCAATTCGGCTAAAATTCGGCTGTGCGACTTTCAGCCGAAATATAACCGAAAGTTGGTTGAAATTTTTCTTTTTTTTTTTGCTGATTGTTATGCTGATTGGCTGCCAATCGGCAAAAATTCGGTAATAAAAATTCTGATAGAAATCAGAAAAAAATATTCAACAATCGGAAAGAAAATGGTAAGTAAATTTATTCAAAATTCTGATAGCAATCAGAAAGAAATATTCAAAATTCGGAAAGAAAACGGTAAGTAAATTTATTCAGAATTCTAATGGAAATCAGAAAGAAATATTCAAAATCCGATAAGTAAATTTATTCAGAATTCTGATAGAAATCAGAAAGAAATATTCAAGAATTGTTCAAAATCCGGTAAGTAAATTTATTCAGAACTCAGATAGAAATCAGAAAGAAATATTCAAAATCTGGTAAGAAATGGAAAGTAAACTTGGTCAAAATTCCGATAGAAATCAGAAAGAAATATTCAAGAATTGTTCAAAATCTGGTAAGTAAACTTGGTCAAAATTCTGATAGAAATCAGAAAGAAATATTCAAAATTCGGAAAGAAAACGGTAAGTAAACTTGGTCAAAATTCTAATAGAAATCAGAAAGAAATATTCAAAATTCGGAAAGAAAACGGTAAGTAAACTTGGTCAAAATTCTGATAGAAATCAGAAAGAAATATTCAAAATTCGGAAAGAAAACGGTAAGTAAACTTGGTCAAAATTCTAATAGAAATCAGAAAGAAATATTCAAAATCTGGTAAGAAACGGAAAGTAAACTTGGTCAAAATTCCGATAGAAATCAGAAAGAAATATTTAAGAATTGTTCAAAATCCGGTAAGTAAACTTGGTCAAAATTCTAGAAATCAGAAAGAAATATTCAAAAAATCGGAAAGAAAACTTAGTTAAAATTCTAATAGAAATTAGAAACAAATATTCAAAATTCGGAAAGTAAACTTGGTCAAAATTCTAATAGAAATCAGAAAAAAATATTCAAGAATTGGTTAAAATCCGGTAAGTAAACGAAAATGGCTAATGTTCTTTATTAAATAATCTAAAAATAATCATTAAAAATAAAAATAATATTAAAATATCCTAAAATATATTAATAAATGTCTATATATTATATACTTATTGAAATTATTATTGTTCGGCCAAAATTTTTGAACTAGAAGTACTAACAAAACTCAGCTCATCTTCCCCCTCCGTTTACACGAATTCGGTGTCATAAACAACATCTTCTTGTTCATTACATGCCCAATTAGGGGCTTTCACTGGAGGGGAAAATCATATCGCTGAATTTCATCGGAATAGTTTCGTTTCCGTTATAATTGAGCAGTAGTACTTGAAGCTGATTTGGGATCAAGTACATTTCTGAGCAAGTGTTTTAGCTAAATATTACGCGAAAATAGATTAAAAAAAATAAGTATCAAGAAAATTTCAAGAATAAATCGATAATAAATTAATAATAATTGTTAAAAAATAAAAGCATTTCGGAAATAAATCAGAAATTGGTTTTTTTGCATATAATATTAAAAAAAAAAAGAGAAAAAATAAGTATTAGTAATACAGTCAGGTCTCTTTATAATCACATTATCAGGACCAATAAAAAAAAAAGTGATTATAAACAATTGTGATTACATAAAGACTTTTTTACATAGTATTAATATGTATAGATTCTTAAAACATGTGACTAATGTGATTATAAAAAATTCAGTGATTATAAAAAATTTTTTTTACATAGCATTAATAGGTACTGGTTTTTGTAAAATGTGTGATTATAGAAAATTTTTAATAGAGGTAATTATATAAAGTGTGATTATAGAGAGACCTGACTGTATTTCGGTAATAAATTAAAAGAGAAAAAAATAAAATCATTAATAAA
This sequence comes from Diversispora epigaea, assembly GCA_003547095.1. Taxonomy (NCBI): domain Eukaryota; kingdom Fungi; phylum Glomeromycota; class Glomeromycetes; order Diversisporales; family Diversisporaceae; genus Diversispora; species Diversispora epigaea. The sequence continues at coordinate 145,251 of PQFF01000388.1, forward strand.
TCGGTAATAAATCGATAATAAATAAAAGAATATATATAATATTAAAAAAAAAGAGAAAAAATAAGTATTAGTAATATTTCGATAATAGAAAAAAAATAAAATTGATAATAAATCGATAATAAATCGGTAATAAATAAAAGAATATAATTTTTTGCATATAATATTAAAAAAAAAAGAAAAAAAAAATAAGTATTAGTAATATTTCGGTAATAAATTGAAAAAGAAAAAAAATAAATATCAGTAATAAATTGATAATAAATTGGTAATAAATCAATAATAAATAAAAGAATATAATTTTCTGTATATAATATTAAAAAAAAAAGAGAAAAAATAAGTATTAGTAATATTTCGGTAATAAATTGAAAGAGAAAAAAATAAATATCAGTAATAAATCATTAATAAATCAGTAATAAATAAAAGGATATATATAATATTAAAAAAAAAAGAGAAAAAATAAATATTAGTATTATTTCGGTAATAAATTAAAATCTTTAATAAATTGATAATAAGATATATATAATATTAAAAAAAAAGAGAAAAAATAAGTATTAGTAATATTTCGGTAATAAATTGAATGAGAAAAAAAATAAAATATCAGTAATAAATCAATAATAAATCGGTAATAAATTAGTAACATTTCAGAAATAAATACTAACCTCCGCAGATCACCAGGAAAGATCATAAACATTTACTACTATTTTCGAACGATCTTCTTCGTCGGTATCGGACATTTCTGGTGAATGAAAGGCGCGATCCACCAACATTCGCAATAATGATTCTTTATCATAGTCTGTAATATTAAGATCATTTTTTCTAAATAATTCTTTTGCCGCTTTAATACGACAAAGTTTTTTCTAAATTCAGAATATAATCATATAATTTAGTATATAATTGATATTGTTGACCGTGATTTACCTTCCAAATAAAAGACGGAAACAGACAACTATTAGCAGGGATTAATTTGTATAAGACACACAACACTATACTTAATTTACTAAAGCTGAAGGATTTATACTATTATTAAAGTATAATTGGGAAGGAATTAAAGTATTGCAGAATTAAGGCGAAAGAGGCAGGGGTGAGGTTTTATAAGGGTAAACACTAAGTTTAACAATAATTCACTAAGAATTCAAGCCTAGAACACTAAGCAAGACTAAATTTATACCAGATAACGAGATCACACAGCAATTTATCTATTATTAAAACAAATACCGAGATCACTAAGCAGGGTATTTAAAAGAAATTCACTAAGAAAATATAAACTAATTATTAAGATCACAAAGCAGAATAATAGTTTATAACAAGAATAATACTAAGATCACACAGCGAAGTATTATAAAAGGGTATTTTCACAAAGAATTAAATAATAATTTTAATAAGAAAGGTATTATTTAATAATAAATCACAAAGTATTTTTATTACTGAGTTATTCAAGTTTTCAGAATTGAATGATTAACTGACTAACTGAGAATTGAAAGAAGAGAAATCCAATCCTTTATATACATAATAGATTACGCTATTGATTACGCTGTACTCTACACTATTGACTACGCTGTAGACTACGCTATTGCATACACTGTGCTCTACCCTAATGTGTACGTTATTAATTACGCTATCTATTACGCTTTTGATTACGCTGTACTATACGCTATTGATCTACAGTTGTAATACATATTTTGTTGTACTAATTTCTAAGTGATTTACATTAATATTTATAAATATAGAAATAACATAATAATAGTTAATAAATACTAATAAATAAAAAATAATAAGTAATAAACAATAAATATTGATTAAATAATGAAATATAATAATATAATAAACTACTACAGCTAACAACATAATAAAAGTAATAACTGTAAATAATAAATTATATACATCATTTTGCTGATACTTTTCTACATCCCACTTACAGTTCTTTTAAGGAGTTTATAGTCCTTCCCATTAGGTACAAGACTTTCAGTTTGGTTATCTTTTTATTTTTAGAAGGCACCAGTTAGTTTTTAGTTAGAACTAACAAACTAATTATTCTTACAAGTCATTATAACTTCGTTACTTCCATTAATAACTTCATTATTAATAATTACTTTTATTAATAATTTCATTTATTAATAACTTCATTTATTAATAACTTCCTTTAATAATAAATCCTTTTATTATTAATCTTAGAACTTCCTTTATTAAGAACTTCCTTCATAAATAACTTCCTTATAATTCATATTTTAGATACTTCCATCTTTTATTAAAGATATCATCTTTAATCTTTTAGTACTTCCTTTATTAAACAATTTTAATAAACATTATATCAAATAAATACGATAATAAATCTCTTTAATTATTTTTATTTAATATTTATTAATATTTTATTTAATATTTACTTCCTTAAACTTTAAGTTAAAAACTAAAAGCTGAGCTCCAAGCTAAACTGCTAAAAAAGCTAAGGAAACTAAGTCGAACAACTATCCTTTTTATAACTTTTTGGACTACTGTGCCATTACTGTGCATTAATACTATTGGTTAATATATTTACTATATAACTTACTAAATATAGAATATTTGTTATACTAATAATTAATACTAGTTAATACAGGACCCCAAGAAATCTATAAATAGGTCACATTAGAGTTTGCTTAGCTATCATAGTAAAATTTTTAAAAAGTTGCTTATTTTTAATTAAAATTTAAAAATTTACTTACAAAAATTATATTTTTCCTTTCTTATTTAGTATTATCTGACCTATTTATAGATTGCTCGGGGTCCTGTTAATACTATGTAATAATAATTAATACTAATTATAAACTATTTGTGTAACTATATCACGTGAACATGTGACTTGTGTTACTTACATTTTGTGTAACTAAACTATTTGGCTTGCTATTTACATGTTAATAAATATTACTAATTATTGCTAATCGTAATCGTTATTAAATAAATTACTATGTTAATATTTATATTTTCATTTGTTAAATAATTATTCTAATAAAATACAAAGTTAAATAATATAATGGTTATATGATTTGATATATTTCTGTTATAGTAATTCTATCCGGTAACAGTTTCCCCCTCACTTAATCAAAATGTCCCCATTTTGACTTATAAGTTTTGTTAATTGAACTTGTCCTTGGGCTAATACTTCGACATAGTTTAGATCTTCGAGTTCTATTCTTTCTTCTTTAGTTAACCCATTCTGTAAAGCTTTATATCTTAATGCTCTTTCTCATCTTTTCTCCTTCCAATTAAGATGTCTTCTTTTCAAATATACTGCTTGTTGATTTTTGTAGTTTGTTTTGATTAGGTCCCTTCGTTGATTCTTTTTGTTTAATATTTTATTTAAATCTTTCATAATTTGTTTTTCTTGAATTGAATGTTTTCATCCAGGGTTTATATACTTTCAAATCTTCCATTGTACATGTGAAATTCTAAATTAATTGCTTTATCAAATTCTGCTAATATTTCTTCGAACGTATCTCGATTTTTAATTATTATTTCGTCTTGTTTTTCTTCTTCTTGTTTTTGATATACTTTAAATAGATCATTGTATTCTTTTAATTCTTTTTCTTTTTCTTCTTTTATGATTCGTTCATTATTATACAGGGTTTTATAACATAATATTGTACTTGAAATACAATATTCGTAACTTTCTTCATTTTCCTTACAATTTTCACAATGAAATACTGATGTTTCCTTCTTCCAGATTATTGGTTCTATTAGTTGATATTTCTCTACTTCCTTGGTAAGTATTTCTATCCGTTTTTGTTCTTCTTTTAATTCTTGTCGTTGTATTTGATTTTTACTTTCTAGTTCGTTTATTTGGTTTTCTTGATCTTGGTTTATCATTCGTAATTGTTCCAATTGTTGTTTTAATTCTTCAATTTCTTTTTCTAGTTCAGTTACTTGTTCCCAAGCTTGAAGTGTTTCTTCCGTGATTTGTGTTTCTTCTGGTTCTTCAGTNATTTTATTTAAATCTTTCATAATTTGTTTTTCTTGAATTGAATGTTTTCATCCAGGGTTTATATACTTTCAAATCTTCCATTGTACATGTGAAATTCTAAATTAATTGCTTTATCAAATTCTGCTAATATTTCTTCGAACGTATCTCGATTTTTAATTATTATTTCGTCTTGTTTTTCTTCTTCTTGTTTTTGATATACTTTAAATAGATCATTGTATTCTTTTAATTCTTTTTCTTTTTCTTCTTTTATGATTCGTTCATTATTATACAGGGTTTTATAACATAATATTGTACTTGAAATACAATATTCGTAACTTTCTTCATTTTCCTTACAATTTTCACAATGAAATACTGATGTTTCCTTCTTCCAGATTATTGGTTCTATTAGTTGATATTTCTCTACTTCCTTGGTAAGTATTTCTATCCGTTTTTGTTCTTCTTTTAATTCTTGTCGTTGTATTTGATTTTTACTTTCTAGTTCGTTTATTTGGTTTTCTTGATCTTGGTTTATCATTCGTAATTGTTCCAATTGTTGTTTTAATTCTTCAATTTCTTTTTCTAGTTCAGTTACTTGTTCCCAAGCTTGAAGTGTTTCTTCCGTGATTTGTGTTTCTTCTGGTTCTTCAGTTGTTGTTACTCTTAATATTTGTTTAATTTCTTTTTCTGTTTGTTCATCCTTTGTTAATTGTTCTTCCAGGGGTGTTGATATTCTTTCTGTCGTATTTACTTCTTTAGTTGTAGTTTTCCATTGCATTACGTATCTAAATGCAAGGTCTTGCTAATATTCATCTTCCTTAATTTTATTTTCTTTCTTACAGTCTCCACATTTGGAGTATCCATTAAACCAATATTTTTCATGTTCCAGCAATACAGGTGTTCACAATGTAAATATTCATCATAGTTCTTGTATTGTTCCCATTTGCATCTTTCTCCAGCGAAGGATCTTACTTCCCAAAAGACTTGAGGTGCACACTTGCAGGGGTTGGTCTTATGATTGTGTTCGAAGCAATATTTACTTTGTTTTCTGTAACAAGTACAGATTTCGTATTCAATTCCTGCTTCGTCATATTCTAAAGCACCATAGGGACAGTTTCTTTTGTCGTGAATCATGGTAATATTTGCATCAAAAAGGTGAATATTTCCATCCTTTAATTTCTTGTGGTCAAAGAATTGACATTGTTGGGTACAATATTCAATTCGTTTTCTTTGTTCAGCTTCTTTTCAATCTTGGGCTCTTCTTTTTCCTTTATTATTTAATCCAGCTTTCTTTAAGATTTGTTCTTCGGTATCATTTGCCCAGTCGATATTTGTTGTTTCTTCTTGATAGTTGTAAGTTGATTCATTGGCATATACAGTTATTGCAGGGGTGGTTTTTACTTTCTTTGAAGATTCTACTTCGTAGTTTCTTTCATAACTATAGGATCTTTCTCTTTTCTCTAATTGAGTTCCTCTGTATTCATACAGTTCTTCTCTTTCAGGTACTTCAATTCTTCCTTTATTTTCACATTCGTAACATCTTTCATACCATGTTTCTCCTAATTTCAGGGGTTTAAGGTCAATTAACCTTGTTACTCTTTTGCAGAAACAACAATAAGTATCCATTCGGTAGTCTGGATCTCTTTCATCTCTTTGTCTTAAGGCCATTTCATATATAGGAGTCCTTTTACATCCACATCTTCTTGTGTTGTTTTCTACATACCTAGGATAGTCGCATTTCTTATCTACATTTGCTGAGAATTGGTGTTGTTCAGGTTTTCTTCCACATCTATTACAGAGTTTCGATGATTGCCATTCGTAACTGTAGTTTGAGGATTCGAATTTTTTTCTATAATACATTATTTTGTTTCTTTAAAAATAATGATTCTTTTTGTAAGTTTTTATTAATATTTTTTAGATAAAATGTTTTAATATTTGTTTCTTTAAAAATTTGATTTCTGTTCTTTGGTCTTTTGTTTTGTAAGTTTTTCATTGATCTGAATATTTTTCAAGTGGTTGAATTCACATTTTTTTTATAAGTACTGGTTTGTTTATATTGGCGTTTTTACTCCTTTATTTTCTGTTACTTTATTTTGATCAACTGTTTTCTTATCTATCTTTTGTTTATTTCAGGAGGTTATTAGTTAGATTAAATGCTTCGGATAATTTTTATCTTTTTCTTCCAAAATTCTTTTTAATTTATCCCTTTAATTTGTTTGTATAATAATGTGAGGTCCTCCTGATTCTTTATTTTTATATAATTTTAATCTGTCAGAATTTATTGGTTCTTCCAATGGTTGTTCAAACTAATTTTCTTCCTTACACTAGTCAAATGGAAAAAAATAGGATGGTTTTATTATGAATAAGATTCCGATTGATGGCTAAATTTGCTAAGATTTATTAAATATAGGCAGTCGATTTTTTCCAATTTATAAATAGGAATTTCCGATTTATGAATTTTCACAAATAGGATGTCCGATTTATGCATATTTGCGCCATCAATAGGATTCCGATTTTTGTTCATTCGACCAGTGTTATCTTCCTTGTGATTTCTTTTGTAAAATCTTGATAAACTCTTTTACTTTTTGTAGTCTTTGTGCTAACTTTTCTTCCAATTCATAGGTTCTTTCTATTTTCTTATCTTCCTGTTTTTCTTTGTTTTATCATTTTCATCACTCTCACTCTCACTATCTCTTCCATGTTTACCAAATAAGATTTTTATTAATTCTTTGTTTACTTCCTCATCTGACTCATCATTATCATTTTCTTCTGTATTAATATAATTGGTATAGGTTATTTGTTTTGATTTAGGTCTATTTTGATCACTACTGTTATCATTACTATTTTCCTGATTGTATCTCCTAAAGTTATTATTATTATTATTACTTCTGTGATTATATCCTCTAAAATTATGGTTATTATTATTATTGTTATTGAAATTATTAGGGATATTTTATTGAATTGATAATCTACAATCTTTTCTCATATGTCCTTCTTTTTCACAATTGAAACATTTTATATCTCTTGATCCTCTATTTTGTGAGTAATAATTTCTTCCATTATTATTCATTTGTGCCATTTGAATTTTTAATTAAGACATTTTCTTGGTCAGTTCTTCAATTTCATCTTTTGGTTCAATTTTCTCTTCCTTTTTCTTTAGATTTTCTCTAATTTGTTTCTTCCTTAATTTTCTTTTTAATTCATCATCACTTTCAGATTCAGATTCAGATTCGTAATATCTTTCTTTCTTTTTCTTTTTAGGTTCTATTCTATTGGTAATATCTTTTGCTTCTTCATGTCTTTCGATAAGTTCTACTATGTCTTTCACAGTTTCTTTTTCATGTGTTAAAGCTAGTGAGGCTAATTCTTGAGTTAACCCTCTTAAAAATAATTCTGCTTTTCTCTCTTCTGGTATGTCTCCTATTTTATTACAATTTTTTGTGAATATGTTAGCAAAACTTCGTATAGGTTCATCCTTCCTTATTTTTAATCTTTCTAATTCATTTAAAATTTTATTCTTCCATTTTCTATTATAAAATCTTTCCATAAAGTTTTTCTTCATATCTTCCCATGTTGTTGTTCCTTCCATTGCTTCGATCCACTATTCTTCTGCATCTCCTTTTAGGTATACTTCCATATAATTTCTTTTAGTTTCACCGGTCTTCCATTGGTTCGCTCTTGTGGCTTTTTCATATTCTTGTATCCATTCTAATGGGTCTTGAGTTCTGTCTCCATAGAAAGTTGAAGGTTTAATTAATATTGGAGCTGTCATTATTTTTCTTTTATTATCTGTTTCGCTTTCTGTGTCTTGTTCACTCTCTTCCTCTGCTTCGTACTCTTGTTGATCTTGATCTTGGTATTCTTCTTCGTTCTCCAGTTCGTCTTCTTCTTTGATATTCTCTAGTTTTGGATTGTTACTGTTTCTTCTAGACCCTTTGTTTTCTTTTATCTTTTCAAGTCTTTGGAGTTTTTCTTTTTCCAATTCTTGTAACTTTACTTCAATTTCTTTTATATCTAGTTCAATGGATTGGTTAACTTCCTTTGGTGAATGTTCTTCAAAAGATTCTTCCTTGGATGATATGCCGGGCGTGTTTACAATAGAAAATGGTAACCTTGACTGAGTTCTTAAGTTTTGGTGTATTAGGTTTACTTCTTCCCAAAGTTCTCTAAGGTTTGGACTTGGAGATCTTGATTCTCTTTTGATAGGTCTATATTGTCGTGGTCTTCTTGAGTTTTCCAGGTTTATTTCTTCCTTAAAATATTTTATTCGATTCTACTTTTTCACTAAAGTCTTCATCCATTCTTTTTATAACATTTTCAATATTGATCTTCATCAATCTTATACTTTTACTTTTCTTATTCGTCATATCTTTTCGTCAAAGGTACTTCTTATCAGAATATTTATAGAGGATAGAGCCTCTTACAATAAGTGTTTTTCCTTTTTACCTTTTCCTATTTATCACATCTTTGTATCAAAGATACTTCTTATTGGAATATTTATAGAGGATGGACCTCTTACAATAAGTTTCTCCTTTTGGGTGAATTTTCATTACACAGGTCTTATTGTCATTGCCTTAATATTTTTCTTTAGGCCTTATTGTCATTGCCTACAGGATTTATGAATTGATGCTCCATTAGGTCTTATTGGTATTGCCTACAAGACTTACAAAATTCTACCTTATGGGATTTACAACTTTTGCCTTCCAGGTCTTATTGATATTGCCTCCTAGGTCTTACGAAGTTTACCTAAATATAACATATTCCTTTCAGGACTTAATTTCTACCTTACTCATGAACATTTATATTTAACATGCATGCATTTCACAGGTCTTATTGCCATTGCCTAAGAGTTTGAATAATACGAGGGTGATCAGTCCTTAACATTCTTCACTCTAAAATTTAATGAAAATTCCTTCCTCCCAAATACATAACTTCCTTCATCCTTTTACAACTTAATTATTAACTTCCTTTCTTACTGCGGATTCTTCCAACATTTTGACAATAGTTCTCATCTGTTATTTAACATTTTATTTCCTTAAATTATCTTTTTAGAATCTTCCTAAAAATATTTCTTTAAAATACTTCCTATTGATTTTTCTTTCCACTAGAATACTTCCTAAAAATGTATTCTTCTCTGCTATTCCTTTCTAATTCAATTTCCTTTCCGCTAGAAGGCACCAAACTGTTGCGGGTGTACTTTCCTACATCCCACTTATGGTTCTTTTAAGGAGTTTATAGTCCTTCCCGTTAGGTACAAGACTTTCAGTTTAGTTATCTCTTTATTTTTAGAAGGCACCAGTTAGTTTTTAGTTAGAACTAACAAACTAATTATTCTTACAAGTCATTATAACTTCGTTACTTCCATTAATAACTTCATTATTAATAATTACTTTTATTAATAATTTCATTTATTAATAATTTCATTTATTAATAACTTTCTTTAATAATAAATTCTTTTATTATTAATCTTAGAACTTCCTTTATTAAGAACTTCCTTCATAAATAACTTCCTTATAATTCATATTTTAGATACTTCCATCTTTTATTAAAGATATCATCTTTAATCTTTTAGTACTTCCTTTATTAAACAATTTTAATAAACATTATATCAAATAAATACGATAATAAATCTCTTTAATTATTTTTATTTAATATTTATTAATATTTTATTTAATATTTACTTCCTTAAACTTTAAATTAAAAACTAAAAGCTGAGCTCCAAGCTAAACTGCTAAAAAAGCTAAGGAAACTAAGTCGAACAACTATCCTTTTTATAACTTTTTGGACTACTGTGCCATTACTGTGCATTAATACTATTGGTTAATATATTTACCATATAACTTACTAAATATAGAATATTTGTTATACTAATAATTTAATACTAATTATAAACTATTTGTGTAACTATATCACGTGAACATGTGACTTGTATTACTTACATTTTGTGTAACTAAACTATTTGGCTTGCTATTTATATGTTAATAAATATTACTAATTATTGCTAATCGTTATTAAATAAATTACTATGTTAATATTTATATTTTCATTTGTTAAATAATTATTCTAATAAAATACAAAGTTAAATAATATAATGGTTATACGATTTGATATATTTTTGTTATAGTAATTCTATCCGGTAACAACGACGAAGATCTTTTGGAAGTTTTCCAGAATTACGCATTCGCACAGTAGCTCGTCGAAATTTATGTATACTATTAAGCCATTTCGTTAACTGCATAACTGAAGGTCTAAATTTCGGTGCTAACGATTTTTGTAATTCTGGTATTAATTTGTAATGAATTTCACAATTATTCGTACTAGTAAATGTTTGGTCGTAGTTAAGACTAAATTCAGAATTAATTGTTTTTATGATTGTTTTCATTTCATTCTGTAAAAAATAAAAAAAATAAAAAAAAATAGTAAGAAATTGCTTAAAACCACATTCTGAATGCTAACCGAATTACTAACCCTGGCGTCTTTTTCATTCTTTTCATCATCTGATTCAGTATCTTTTTCTTCTGAATCATTGCCAAACACTCTTTTTCCTTTATTTGTTTTGACGATTTTTTTGGATTTTAATTTTTGTCCTTTTGGACGTTTTAAAGGAATTATTTCAGATTTGGTACCAGAATCATCTGGACTGGATCTTACCGAAATAAATTCCGGAATTCGATATTTTTGAAATCGATCAAGATTTTTTATAAGCTGATTATTTTCAGCACCGAATTGTTGATTAATATTTGCCAGAAAATCTATTTTTTCCTTCATTTGGTTTATATTTTCTTGGCTTTTTTCTAATTTTTCTTCAAAATCAATTTCCATTTGAGAGTTTTGCCTTTTAAGTTTGGCAATTTCCTTTTTTAATTTTTGATTTTCTGAAAATGAGATAAAATCCGGAAGCATATTTTGTGAAACAGAGCTCATTTCGGAAACAATGCAGCAAATAGAATATATACAAGTATTTACCAGTTTTTAATTCGTCTACTGTCTCTGGAATTGTACTTTCAAGTTCTTCTGAAAAGTGTACAGTTTGAGGAGCAGAAGTCTGTTCCTTATATAATTGTAGTAGACGAATATTGTATTTTTCTTTTAAAGAAGAGATATCAACACTTTTTTTAGAAGTTTCGGAAGATTCTGACTCATTATGAGCAGAAGAAGGTTCATTTTGCAAAGAAGAAAGCTCAACACGTCTTTTTATATGAATTCGCGGTATTCGCGATTCTTGAGACATTATAAGAAAAAATAAGTGGAAAGAAAAAAAAATAAGAAATAATAGAAAGAAGAAAGAAATAATAGAAATAAGAAAAAAATAATAAAAAGAAGAAAGAAATAATAGAAAGAAGAAAGAAAAAATAAGAAATAATAGAAAGAAGAATGAAAAAAAAAGGAGAAAAAAGAAAGAAGAATGAAAAAAAAAGGAGAAAAGAGAAAACACGAAAAAATAAAATGAAAAAAGTATATAAAAATATATAAAAAGTAGAAGAAAAAAGCAGAATGAAAAAAGTATAAAAAAAGTATAGCAAAAAATAGAAAAAAATGTAATCAAGTATATTTTAGAAAGTAATTAGATGTTTTAGAGAGTAATTGTGAAAGTAATGAATTAAAGTAAGAGTGAAAAAAAGACACTTTTATTTGCAAATTTTATTATTCTTACACTATTCTTACACTATTTTTACATTATTCTTACATTATTTTTGCACTATTCTTATGCTATTCTTACGCTATTCTTACATCAAAATAATTTCAGATTCAGAAATCTTATTGATTTTTTTCTGATCTTATTATTTATTGATTTTTTGAATATTTTTAGAATATTTTTAAAATATTTCTTATTTTTTAAAAAATTTCAAAAATAATTTAGAAAAAATAATATTAATTTAGGAAAAAATGGTAAGAAAAAGATCATTAGCTTCTGTATTATATGAAGATGATACATCTTCGGATAGAAATAGAAATAGCAGAAATAGATCAATTTCTAATATACTTGGTGAAGAATCAACCTCAAATCAACCATCAAGTAGTAGTAGATTAGTTTTATGTAATTGTCCGAAATGTAATGGAAGATTAATAGATCCTCGCACAAAGGTGATTCATGATTTGTCTAACGAGTCATCAGAAATTTCAATAGAATCTTTCCAAAATCGACAAGAAATCGAAGAAATTGATGAATCTTCATCATCAAAATCAACTACACTTACGCAAGATGTTAATCTAATAGAAATAGAAAAGGATGACATTATTTCAAATCTTACTTTCTTGCCTAGAATACATCCAAAAAGACATACAAATCAGCCAATTTTGGTTGAAATTTCTAATATAATCACTGATGATGAAGTTTTAAATATTTCTTCTGAAGATGAAATGGAAGAAATGGAAGAAATAAGTATCGAAAGTGAAGAAGAATCGGCTGATGAATTTTCTAATATTTTTGAAGATTATTTATCACCAAATTATGATCCTGATGAACCAATTGATTCAAAATCGACAAATAATAATTCATATTTATGGATTCTATTATGGATAATGAGCTTTCGGATAAAATTCAACTTATCTGAAACTGCTACAGAATTGTTAATAAAGTTCATTAAATTATTGTTATCAGAAATTGGCAATTCCGAATTTGACACTTTTCCTAATTCAATATATATAACAAAAAAAGAACTTGGATTAAGAGATAATTTTTACTCTTTTCCTACATGTCCGAAATGCCATAAACTTTATAATAAGCAAGAAGTGGAAGATTATAAAGAAAATGATACCAATTCTGTCATGAAATGTCAGCATGTCGAATTTCCAAATTCAGTAACTAGACGAAATCGCCAATGCCAAACAATATTATCCGAACAAGTTTCAACAATGGATAGATTTAAGTTAAAATTCAAGTTTGTTTATCCATTTGCCGGAATTCGACAACAATTGATGGCATTTTATAATCGTCTGAATTTCGAAAATTTCTTTCGACATTGGTTAAATCGGACGAACTCTGATGAAATTTTATCAGACATTTATGATGGTCAAATTTGGAAGAGTTTCAAAGAAACAAATGACGAAAATTCGCCAAATTTCTTCCGAAATGAGACAACAGATTCACATCTTGGTTTAATGATAAATCTTGACTGGTTTCAACCTTATGATGGTACTATTCATAGTACTGGAATAATTTATGCCACAATTTGTAATCTGCCCAGATATATCCGATTTAAACGTGAAAATCTACTAATTCTTGAACTATTGCCAGGTCCAAATGAAGTTAGCCTACATAAAATAAATCATTATTTGGCACCAATTGTGGATGAATTGGAATCACTTTGGAATGGAATCATTCTAAATAAGATAAATAATTGTCCGAATGAAAAGAAAATCTGTGCAGCTTTAATATTAGTTTCTTGTGATGTACCTGCTGCTAGAAAAATTTGTGGTCACATTTCAACATTAGTATCTTGTCATTAATGCGAAAAAAAAGCAAATTACGAAAATTGGCAACATAATTTCGCTGGGATAGATGATATGGACAATTGGTTTATTGCAAAAGATTCATTCAAACATCTTGAAAATGCTTTAAAATGGAGAGGTTGCAATTCAGATTCTGCTAGAAAGAAATTTACAAAAAATAGTGGAGTAAGATGGTCAGAATTGTTGCGCCTACCTTATTTTGATCCAATTCGATTTATAACAGTTGATCCTATACATTGTTTATTTTAGAGTATTGCAAAATGGATTGTGAAACAAATTTGGGTAGATATGGGGATTTTATCATCAAATAATTTAAATAATATTCAAAAAAAAATGAATGAATTTCAAGTTCCCGCCAATTTGGGTCGAATTTTGGGAAAAATCTACTGTGATGAAGGTTTTTCAAATTTTACTGCCGATAAATGGAGAATTTTTATTTCAATTTATGTTACTGTAGTACTTTGGGAGTATTTAGAAGAAGTAGATAGGAAGATTCTTACATATTTTGTTCGAATTTGTCATCTTTTTGTAAATCGAATTTTAGAAACTAAATTTTTAAATAAAATTCATAAGAAAATAGTAGATGTTATAACATTAATTGAGAAAAAATATGGAAGAAATGTAATAACACCAAATCTTTACTTGTCACTTCATTTAAGCGCATGTCTGCATGATTTTGGTTCATTATATGCTTTTTGGTGCTTTTCATTTGAAAGAATGAATAGAATACTTGATAAATTAATATACTTTGATTATTTTTTGATTATTTTTTGATTATTTTTTGATTATTATTTTTTTGACTATTTTTTTCTGATTTTTTTCTGATTTTTTGCTTATTAGGTTCGCTGCCCAATAGTCATCGGCAAATCGAACCAGAGCTAATGCATCGATTAATCAATGACAATAGAATAAATGAGATGATATATACTGAAAATAATTCAAAAAGCCTAGAAATTCTTAATACTCGTCAATCTGTCGGATCTCTTTCAGAAATGGATCAATTTGGTTATGATGAAATGAGAAGATTCTGGATGTATTTGAGAACAATTCAAGAATCAACTATTTCTGGAAAAGAACTATTTCTAGGTGAAATGTTGAAACCATTTTCAAAAAATATTCCACTTTCGGCAGATGGAATTTTAGATCTAATGATTGCTTATTATAATGATACATATGAAAACTTGAAATTTCGGAAGCCATTTGAAACTGATTCTTTAAATTTAATAATAATTCCATTAAAAATAAATAAATATTGTCGCTGCCGAATTGGTTCCGAAATATTTGGTTCACCATTTTCACCTAGACACCAAAAAAGCTCATATATTCTAGCTAAATTTGCATCTGAAGATGATAGTATTGATATTTACCCAGGTCAAATTCAGTTCTTTTTTGTTTATGAAATAAGTACAAATAGAATAAATATGGAAAATCATTATCTGGCATATGTTCATTGGTACAAAAAAATCAAGAATCGGTTCTGTTTCAGCATAAATCAAAAACAAATGTATAATGTTGAATTGTGGGATACTGAATTTTATCCTAAAAGCTGAAATTGTATTATTCCAGTCCATTATATTCTTGGACGATTTGTACCGGTTAAGTATAAAATTTCAGATTGTAAAAATGCTAAAGAGTATTTGGCAGTAAATCCAATAAATAGAAAATATAATTTACGCTAAAAATTATCTTTCTTATTTTATTCCGAAATGATTAAAATTATGTAATTTTATTAAAATTTCCATAAATACATAATAAATCAGAAATAAATGATAAATCAGAAATTTTGCATTAAAATCATCTGAGTTCAATAATTTTTTTTCCGAAATGATAAAGATTTTATTAAATTTTCTAAATTTTGGCTAAAATTTATTAATGGTCGAATTTAAGATAAATTTTTGCGAAAAGAGTATATTTTCGAAATTGACATTTCGACAGCATCAAAATATTGTATAAATTTCAGCACGAATTCGGAAATTCTGAATTTTGGTTGAAACTAAAATCCGAATTTCTGAATTTTGGCTAAAATTTATTAACGGTCGAATTTAAGATAAATTTTTGTGAAAAGAGTATATTTCCGAAATTGACATTTCGACAATAAAATAGCATTAAAATAATTTATTAAATTTCAGCACAAATTCGGAAATTCTGAATTTTGGCTAAAATTTATTAACGATCGAATTTAAGATAAATTTTTGTGAAAAGAGTATATTTCTGAAATGTCCATTTCGACAATAAAACAATATCAAAATATTTTATTAAATTTCAGCACGAATTCGGAAATTCCGAATTTTGGTCGAAACTTAAAAATCACTTCAAAATTTTCTAAAATTTCTAAGAGCCAATTTTTTTTAACAATCAGTTGAAAGTTAACCGAATTTTGATATTGCCAATTTGCCTTATTTCGCTTACAATATTGTGAATGAAATATGCTTATTTTATATATAATTTCTAAATGTTTAATAATCGGCAAAAAACAAGAATTCTTTTAATAAATTCTAAATTTTTGACAAATTTTATTAATAAGTCAAAATATCATATTTTCGAAATGAATAAGCTGAATTTAGGCAGAATTGTTCCGAAATTTTATATTTCCGAAATGGACATTTTGACAACAAAACAGCGTATCAAAATATTGTACCAAATTTCAGCACGAATTCAGAAATTCCAAATTTTGGTCAAAACTTAACTTAAAGTTGATTTTTAAGTTTTGACCAAAATTCAGAATTTCTGAATTTTGGCTGAAATTTATTAATGGCCAAATTTAGGCTGATTTTTTTTGACAATTAGTCGAAAGTCGGCCGAATTTTGATATAGCCGATTTGCCTCATTTCGATTAGTGGTTGTCACCTGTACCTAATTACACATTTCAAAATCCTCCTCAAAAAAATACTGAATTTATTAATGAACATCAATTTGTTCATTATAATTATAATCATTCACAAAATAGAAATTAATTCTAATTCTAAATATTTCACTAAAATTATAATATAATAAATTTTTACTTCATAATTCTTCTAATCCATTTTCTTAATTTTAAAATATTAATTAATTAATAAAATTTAATTAATAATTTCATTAATTCCATTAATAAAATCTAATTAATAATTCCATTAATTCTTACCATGTAATTCATTCTCCAATTCATTTTCTTCATTTGAAATATAAAATTAATTAATAAATAAAATTTT
>PQFF01000388.1:161939-281196 GCA_003547095.1 Diversispora epigaea
TTTGAAATATAAAATTAATTAATAAATAAAATTTTAATAAAATAAAATTTAATAATTCTATTAATTCTTACCATGTAATTCTTTCTCCAATTCATTTTCTTTGTTTGAAATATAAAATTAATTAATAAATAAAATTTTTAATAATATAATTTAATAATAAATAATTCATTAAATTACCTGTTAATTCAAGTTTTAAATCATTTTCTTTAATTTGTAAATTAATTAAAAATTAAAATTAAAATTAATAAATATAAATTAATAAATGTATTTTATAATAATTTACCTTGTGCTCCTATTTCAAATGAATTATCTTGATAAATTAAACGTTTTTTTCGTCTTGAAAAAATATAATCAGCTACTAAATCTCTTTCAGTACCATTAATTATATCTATTTCTGATGTTGTTACATTATTTATCAATTCTTGATCAGAAATAATATCAAATTCATTAATTATTTCTTTTTTTTCTTCACAAATATTGTAAAGAATACAACAACAGCTTACAATATGAGGTACTATTTTAAGATCTGTTTCTATTGGATTTCGCAACACTCTCCAACATGATTTAAGTAATCCAAAAGCTTGTTCAATTTTAATTCTTGTTGCAGAATATATATAATTGTAATGATTTTGAACTCGAGTTAAATGTCCATTATCTTTATAAGGTACTAAAAGTCAATCATGATTGGAATAACCACTATCACCTAAAATATAAGTTTTGGAAGGTCATAATAACAAATTGTTATTAAATGAAGAATAAAATGGAGAATTACACAAAACACGAGAATCGTGAGTTGCACCTGCCCATCCACAATAAATATCCATAAATTTGTATTGTGAATCACAAACTGCTTGTAATACTACACTATAAAATTTTTTTCTATTAAAATAATCTATACTATCTTTAGATGGTGCTCTAATAGGAATGTGACTTCCATCAATTGCTCCAATAACTCGTGGAAAACCTTTTAATAGACAAAAACCATTGATAACCTTTTGCCATTCATTATTATTTGTTGGAAATCTGAAATAAAAACCATTATAAATATTTTTTAAATAAAAAATAAATTAAAGAAAAAATTACCTGATTTTTTCTTTTAAAAATATATTTATAATTAATTGAATAGTATTTCTAAAATGATAATGAAAAGTTGAAACACCAATACCAAATCGTTGTGCAATTGCACGNATAATTGTAATGATTTTGAACTCGAGTTAAATGTCCATTATCTTTATAAGGTACTAAAAGTCAATCATGATTGGAATAACCACTATCACCTAAAATATAAGTTTTGGAAGGTCATAATAACAAATTGTTATTAAATGAAGAATAAAATGGAGAATTACACAAAACACGAGAATCGTGAGTTGCACCTGCCCATCCACAATAAATATCCATAAATTTGTATTGTGAATCACAAACTGCTTGTAATACTACACTATAAAATTTTTTTCTATTAAAATAATCTATACTATCTTTAAATGGTACTCTAATAGGAATGTGACTTCCATCAATTGCTCCAATAACTCGTGGAAAACCTTTTAATAGACAAAAACCATTGATAACCTTTTGCCATTCATTATTATTTGTTGGAAATCTGAAATAAAAACCATTATAAATATTTTTTAAATAAAAAATAAATTAAAGAAAAATTACCTGATTTTTTCTTTTAAAAATATATTTATAATTAATTGAATAGTATTTCTAAAATGATAATGAAAAGTTGAAATACCAATACCAAATCGTTGTACAATTGCACGAAATGATTCACCAATTGCAAGAAATCACAAAGTTGCAGCCAATTTTAAATGCATTGATATTCCATGGTTTTCTGTTATTTCAGGTGAAATTTCTCTTAAAATCCATTCGAAGGTAATATTTGTAAACCAAACTGTACTTTTTGCTCTTTTTTTTCGTTTCTTTTTTTTAAATTTACTTCCATTAAGGGTTTGAAATGTTTGGACAACTCCAGTTAAAATTTCGATTTCCTCATCATTTGAACTACTTGAGTTACTTGAGGAAGAAGAAGTTTCATATAAGATATCTATTGCAAGTAAAAAAAGTTTGGTGGTTCGTCATAATGAAAACAATGATCTATAAAAAATATAAATGTCGCGAACAAGATTGGATTGATTTTTAGATTCAGCCAATCAGTTATCAATCTGGATTAAATCTGGATTGATCCAATCCAAATCCAAATTCGCATATGAACACACCCAATGATTTTTTGTTTATGATACTAACGTGTTAAAGTAGCTAAATTTCAGTAACAACTCCCATCTGATAATTAAATTCGAAAAATTGCACTTATAAAAAAAATCTTATATTGAAACGTAAATTCTAATACAAATTTATTGATTTTTTGTTTAAAAAAAAATAAATAAAATTCTGCCTTAAATACTATAAACAAAAAAATGACACCTTATACATGCCCAGAATGCAATCAAGAATATAATGAATTTTGGTGCAAACCATGTAACTCGAAACATTTTCAAAATGATTTTAATAATTGGACAAGTGGAAATAACAAAATGGATAAATTCATTCAAGATGTTCAACTAAATGCTAATTGCAATTTTCGAGTAATAGAATGGATATCTTATAATAGATTTAAAGATGTTAAACAAATAGGTAAAGGTGGATTTGGAACAATACATTATGCTAGGTAAATTGATGGATTGATTAAAAAATGAGATATTGAAAATCAACAATGGGAAAGATATGATAAAATGAAAGAAGTGGTATTAAAAAAGTTTGATAATATTGTGAATTTCAACGATGTCTTAAATGAGGTAAATATTTTAATTAATATTTAAATCTAATTCTCAAATTATTAAATAATGTTTTAAATATAAATTAAAAATGTTTATATTATTAGATGAAAATTCACTTAAAAACATGGAATGAAGGTGCTTCAATTTGATTTTATGGAATTACACAAGATCAAACACAGTCATATATGATGGTTTTAGAATATGCAGCAGATGGAAATCTTCGAGAATATTTAAAAATTAATTTTAATAATATTAATTGGGAACGAAAATTATATAATCTAAAGTTATTATCTTTAAGATTGATGAGAATTCACGAATTAGATATAGTTCATCAAGACTTCCATCCTGGAAATATTTTATCATCCAATTTTAAATCTTATGATATAAGGATTTCAGATTTTGGATTAAGTAAACTAATAGGAACAAATCCAAATAATCCTAAAAAAAAGAATATAGTTGGTGTATTATCATATATTGCTCCAGAGGTATTAAGTGGTGATGAATAATATACAAAAGCGGCTGATGTATATTCATTTGGAATTATTGCTTATGAAATAGTTACTGGCTTTCCTCCATATCCTGATATACCATATGATAAAGATTTAGCCATGAAAATATGCAATGGATTATGACCAAAAATTATATTTTATACTCCCAAATTAATTACAAGAATGATTATGAGGTGTTGGGATGCTCGAATTACACATAGACCCACTTTTAAAGAATTAGAGGATGAATTGGAGAAATACTGGATTTATTATAATAATAAAGATTCTGAAATTAAAATTCAAATTAAAAAAGCTGAAGAATTTTTAGCAAATCAAGAATCAACCAATACAACAACCACAAAACTACCAACTCTTCTTAATTATCAAATACATTCACAAGCAATTTATACCAGTCGATTTTTTGATTTTTCAAAACTTCCAAAACCAAAGAATGAAGAAAATTTTGAAAGGGAGCTTGAAGAATTAACTAAATCTACTTCTGCTTTAAAAGTATTTGTAAGTGTCAATCATATTATTTGTGTTATTTTCAGTAATATTATGTGTTTTTTTTAAAAAATTTAAAAAAAATATTAATTTATTTTTATATTTTATTTAGTTGCATCCAAATTACATGTACCCAATTTTTAAATATTCTTTAAATATTATTTTTATAATTATGTTAATATATTTATTTAATTATATTAATTTATTTCTATGTTATTTTAGAGATTCTGGACTAGTTGATTTGAAAGTCTAATTTTTAAATTTTATTTAACATTATAGATTTTTATTTGTATTATTTATATTATATATTTTATATGCATTATTTGTAATATTTGTATTTTACTTATTAAATTATAAAGCACTTTTGGTATTGTAAAATCTTAACACTAGGTGTACACTATACATGTTTCTAAAATTGATTTTGGATTTTTGAGGTATTTCAATTTTTTGAGATTTATGCAGAATCTATTCTATATATATAGAAGTAAAAAAAGTATCCAGTTATATGTATCTTCAACCAAAGAATAAATCTGGGTGATCAAAAAATTTCGGGTTTTAAATAAAATAATTTCGTCTTCTATGAAAAACTATTTCGACTTTTTTTCCCAAAATTGCAATTTCGGGACCCCAAAATAATTTTGCATGCAAGTATAGTGTACACAAATTCAATTTACTTGGTTTTGTAATTTTGATTTTATAAAAATAGGAAATAAAGGAAATATGAGTTTATCACAAAATCGACTAAATATTAAAATATAATATTTCAATGATGTAACGATATGATACACACGTTTTTTAATGTTATTTAATAACATGTACTAATTAATTTATTTTCGATCTTAACGTTGTCGCGGGTGTACTTTCCTACATCCCACTTACGGTTCTTTTAAGGAGTTTATAGTCCTTCCCGTTAGGTACAAGACTTTCAGTTTGGTTATTACTTTACTTTTAGAAGGCATCAGTTAGTTTTTAGTTAGAATTAACAAACTATTCATTCTTCCAAGTCATTATAACTTCGTTACTTTCGTTAATAACTTCATTATTAATAATTACTTTTATTAATAGTTTTATTTATTAATAACTTCATTTATTAATAACTTCCTTTAATAATAAATCCTTTTATTATTAATCTTAGAACTTCCTTTATTAAGAACTTCCTTTATAAATAACTTCCTTATAATTCATATTTTAGATACTTCCATCTTTTATTAAAGATATCATCTTTAATCTTTTAGTACTTCCTTTATTAAACAATTTTAATAAACATTATATCAAATAAATACGATAATAAATCTCTTTAATTATTTTTATTTAATATTTATTAATATTTTATTTAATATTTACTTCCTTAAACTTTAAGTTAAAAACTAAAAGCTGAACTCAAAGCTGAGAGAACCAAGTCGAATAAGTTCCCTTTTTATACTTGTTAGACTACTGTGCCACTACTGTGCATTAATACTACTGGTTAATATATTTACTATATGACTTACTAAATATATACTATAGGTTATACTAATAATTAATGTTAATTAATACTATATAATAATAATTGCGACTAAGTAATACTAATTAATGATAATTAATAATAGTTATATAATATTTGTATAACAATGTCACGTGAACATGTGACTTGTGTTACTTACATTTTGTGTAACTAAACTATTTTGCTTACTATTTACATGTTAATAAATATTACTAATTATTGTTAATTGTTATTAAATAAATTACTATGTTAATATTTATATTTTCATTTGTTAAATAATTATTCTAATAAAATACAGGGTTAAATAATATAATGATTATATAATTTGATATATTTCTGTTATAGTAATTCTATCTGGTAACAACGTGTACTAATTGATTTATTTTCGATCTTAACTAAATTAGGTCGACAAGATTTTCTCCATTTTTCTTCCAATAGCCGGAATGAACTTTGAAAGAGGCGATATGGATCGATACTTTTTTTCGAATTCAATCATTTTCTAAATGATGGATGTTAATATAAATAATAAAATAAATGTGATACAAAAATCAATAAATTAATAAAAAATAAATAAATAATAATTTTACCTCAATTAAGGCACGCATATAATTCTTGTAGACGAGATACTTCCTGTGAAAGTAATCATATATTTCATCAGCAGATTCCAATAATAAATAAAGAGTAATTATCTGATTATTAAATAAATTTATTAAAATGTAATATTATAATAATAGTTATAAAAGTTATTATTATGATTATGATTAAATGTTATCAAATGAAATGTTAATTTTAGTTTACTTACTTTTTTGTAAGCTCTCGAAAAATCCATCACGATCATATTATTGAATCAAACATTTATCCCAAAGATCACCAATTGTACTTTAAAAAAAAATAATAAATAGTGATAAATAATAAATAAATAATAAATAAAGAATTAATAAATAAATAATAATAAATAATTATAAATAACGATAAATAATAAATAACAATAAATAATAATAATGCCTCTTAAATGGCTTTGTGAATAATAGTTCGCATAATTTCTCTTAAACATTCAAATTCAAGATTTAACTAAAATATAATAAATCAATAAATTAATTAACAATAAATAAAATCAATCAATAAATAAATTAATTAATTAATTAACAACATAATATACTTTCCCTAAACACGATTCATCCAAATTATAATCACAAAGTTGAATCCTTTCTTCCACGAGAGTTTTTAATTCCCCATATAAATGCCTTATACCTCAAGTTTCCCTTTTCGAACTTGATAGTCATTTTCAAATGATTTTCATTTTTCCTCTCAAATTTTCCAATTGATCGAAATGTAGCCTTAATCTATCGGATAGATCCATTTGATAATATGAAATTCTTGATTCATGAATTCTTGAATTTGTCAAGTTAGTTGGGATCAACTAAATCATCAGATTCATCTCTTATTAGCGAATAAACAAAACATTCCTTTATCTATCCCATCTTGCGAGATGTAATTGTAATGATGAAGTTGAATTGCACATTCTTTAAATTATCTAGATAGTGGGACCTATTTATATAAATATATATATTATATTTTAATTCACATAAGAATGCAGGTGTAAATAAATATGTGAATGTTTAGATTAATAAATGTAAATAAATGGAATCGAAAGCTACAAGAAAATAAAATGAAAATAAATAAATAAATAAAAATAAATAAATTAAATAAAATAAATAAATAAATAAATTAAATAAATTACATAAATCAAATAAATTAAATAAATTAAATAAATCGGTATAAAATAAATAAATAAATAAAAATAAATAAATTAAATAAAANTATCGGATAGATCCATTTGATAATATGAAATTCTTGATTCATGAATTCTTGAATTTGTCAAGTTAGTTGGGATCAACTAAATCATCAGATTCATCTCTTATTAGCGAATAAACAAAACATTCCTTTATCTATCCCATCTTGCGAGATGTAATTGTAATGATGAAGTTGAATTGCACATTCTTTAAATTATCTAGATAGTGGGACCTATTTATATAAATATATATATTATATTTTAATTCACATAAGAATGCAGGTGTAAATAAATATGTGAATGTTTAGATTAATAAATGTAAATAAATGGAATCGAAAGCTACAAGAAAATAAAATGAAAATAAATAAATAAATAAAAATAAATAAATTAAATAAAATAAATAAATAAATAAATTAAATAAATTACATAAATCAAATAAATTAAATAAATTAAATAAATCGGTATAAAATAAATAAATAAATAAAAATAAATAAAATAAAATAAAATAAATAAATGAAGAAAAATTAATAAATAAAAATAAATAAATTAAACAAACAAAATAAAAATAAATAAATTAAATAAAATAAAATAAATAAATTGGTGAAAATAAATAAAATGAAATAAAATAAATAAGTAAATAAATAAAAATAAATAAATAAAAATAAATAAATTAAATAAATTAAATTAAATTAAAATCAATAAATTAAATTAAAGTAAAATAAATAAATAAATAAAAATAAATAAATTAAATAAATAAATAAAAATTTTATAATAATTAATAAATAATTAAAACTAAAATAATAATAAAATCAAATACCTCTTGTAATAAATTAATGAATTACAAATAGAAAAAAAAGTTTGCCACAAGTATTATAACTTAAATCGTAATTAATCAATTGAAGTAACATGTGGTATTATTGTTGACAATTACAATCTTCTAAAATTTAATTCAAACCAAAGTCAAATATCATGAAAATATTTAATAAACTAGATTATTCATTCATTCATTAAGGTCATAAATAAATAAAAAAAATAAAATATAAAATTTAAATTATTCATTAAAAAAAAATGAGAAAAAAAAGAAAGTAAAAGAAATCTTATTCATTTTGCTTAAATATTCATGAAATGATGCACGTTGGCAATCTTTTTTAATATCTGTAGTTATTTCATTATTATGTAATAGTTACTTCACATTATGTAATGTCCTAATCTTTTCTTGGGATTTTCTTTTGAATACAATAAAATTCTTTGATTATACACAATAAACAATTATTTTATAATTGACTACAGAAAAATTGTATAAAATTTTTGTATCAAGAATATTTTTAATAATTTAATGCACAGGTAATTAAAGAAATAAATTTATTAAAATATTAGCATGACATTGTTAACCTTATTCTTTCATCTTATATTTTATTATTATTATGTATTTATTTATTTATTTATTATCAATTATTATTCTATATTATTATCTTATAGTATTACAGTAGATCCATTTCTTGACATGTAATACAAATTAATCTTTATTACTTAAATTAGTACATTAGTAATTTCTTGTCAATCTGTAACACAAGTTAAAATATCAGTTATAGTACGAGTTAATACTTCAGTCAAAGTACCAGAGAAGGTACTAGTTAAGATATTAGTTAAGATACTAGCATAAGTATTAGTCAGATTACAAGTTAACTTTACGGTTAAATTAATAATGTATATAAAGGCTGAGATTTCTCTCAACCTAAGAGTAGAGAGAGTAGAGATAGTACAGTTCAAAATAATTCAATAGATCTTAATATTGAAATAAATAAAAGTTCTTTGAGTAATAAATTACTTATTGAGTTTTGTATTTGTTCTTAATAATTGATAAACTGCTCCTATTAACAAGTCTTCATACCACTGTTAATAGTTAATTCGCCTCTTTCATAACTTGACCCCAATTAATTCCTTCTATATTTCTTGGTTAAATAGGATAGTATCTGTGTGAAGCATAGTAAAAGTCTAGATTTTGATCGACGCTGTTACACAAGTATTTATGTTAGTTTTACAATAACGTCCAATTGAATTTTTATCGTCCATATGACATGTCATAAAAATTTCTAGATGATCGATACTGAAACTTTACAAGTATATTTTTTCGGGGTCGCTCTTTCGTTTGAGCACTTCAGATCTCACCAGATCTCATCATTCGTTAAGTTTATATTGCGAGCATTTTTTATATTATTTATTAAAAATACTACATTTATTAGCATATTATTTAACGTTTTTCAATTACTTTTACTTTTTTATTATTTTTTTGTCTAATTTATCGAAGTAATATTGTCCATATATTATTACCAGGTATTGACATTGTTGAGAGCCATCACAAAATTTGTATTTATTTCTTGATTACTATTTATTTCTTTATTTTCTATTACCTCATCATTTACTGAATTCTTATATTCATCCATTTCTTCTGAAGTGAGAACATTTGGACCTTTTTCTAATCGGTCTAAAAAAGATTTCACATTACTATAAATCCCTCGTTTATAATATTCTTCACAATGCCGACAACCATATTCATTTTTTTGATAACATTCAAAATGATATCCATGTCCACAGATTAATACTTCACCGTTATCAAGATTTTTGTGACAAATATCACATTTATCAGGTGAAGGAGGTACACTAGTACTGTAACCTGTTGGAAGACATCTTGAATCAACTGTTTCTCCTAATGTTATTAATTTACACTCTATCTTTTTTCGTTTTTTATGTAATTGACTTTTTCCGCAATTCTTGAAGACCTCTTGAAAATAATTTAACAAAAATAATGCCGTTTTTTCTGTAAGAAAGTTTAATGAAGATAATTTGTAAGGATAATTTTTTGTTCTTTCAAAAATATTTTTAAGTTCACAATAGTTGTGTGTATCTGTAAAATATTAAAATTAAAATATTAAAAATTAATAAAAATATATTTAATATTTAAAATATTTAAAAAAAATTTTTACCTATTACAAATGCTTCCTTTATAATATTATCTACATTATTTTTTGGTGATGTGCGTGCCCTAATCTTACTGTGCATATTTTCAACATAGTAATCATTAAAATTCACTAAAAATAATTTTATTGCTTCTGCAAAAGGGTGATTGGTATCTTGCCAATAAAAAATATCTGAAAGGAAAGCCAATGGTGCTTTATTATAATTCTTCCGTTTCCAGCGAAGAGCAAATGTCCAAATTCTAAAAATAGTTTCTATATATTCTTCAAAAGATCCAGATCTAAAAAGAGTAGCATAAATATCCAATGTTGCAGGTATTATATTGTCTAACAAATCAATCATCATTCTATATTCAATGTCTTTATTAATTCCAAATTTTGTTAAAATTATATTTCGTATTTTGTTCCAAACATTATATGCCAGATCAAGAAGCAAATTAATTCTCCATGGTTTTGGTTTTTTTGCTAATATTTTTCTTTGTCCAAATACAAAATGAAAAAGTTTTTCAAAAAATGGATGATAGATTAATATAACATGTTCCCTACTATTAAGAGATACATGCAAAGGTCCTAGAATTGGAATAAATGAATTAATTCCATTTGGTATTGAGTAGTGGGAATTTTCTTTATATAAGTGTGTTATTGCTTTTCTAATAAATAATTGTCCAGGCCAATCTGCTACCAATGGAGCTGTTCTATTATATAAATGTCCAACATCTGCATCAATATCCAATATCATTTGTAATGCTGAAATATAATCATTCATTGAGTGTAAATTCTTTTCTTGAAGTCCAATTAAACGTACTCCCTTCATTGAACGTTCTTCTTTTCGTTCTGATATTGCATCGTCATAACAATGTATTGTAAGTAATTCAATTTGATCAAAGTTTTCAATGTTTGATTGTTCACTTAAAACCCATTGTTTTTTACGATTGGTGTAGGAAATATCAAATATTCCATGATACTTATTTATTAATCGAAAGCAAATATTGCTAGCATCAATATTCATTGGATTGTGTATTGATATATTGTTGAATACTATAGGTATTGGTGCACATGCAGAAACTTGCTTACAAATACAAGTTGCCATGTGTATTGCTGTAGATAAGGTCACAGTATCAGGGCGCCTCTTTTCATGAATGTTATGATAATCATCCAAATTGTAAATGTATAAATAATTTTTCTATTTGTTAATTAAAATTAATTAATAATAAATTTTATTTAAAAAAAAAATCAAAATTACAATAATTATTACTTGTTCTTTAAAGAATTCTCTAATTTTTAAAGGGTGCTCTTTAGCAAGTTTTTGTTTAAAATTATTTATTGTCATATAACATGCAGAAATTCCAATGCTATTCATTGTATTAATAGCAACGCATGTAGCACCTGATGCAGACAAATATAATCCAATTTCCATCTTAAGGTCATTAACAAATTTGTTTCGCAATCCCGCCATAATGTAACATAAAGTTACAATTGTTTTTTGTGCTTCTATTTTATTGTGTTCAGATCTTCTATTAGGAATTAGTGCTTTCGTTAATTTACTAAAAAAACCTTGTAAACGTGGTTCAGCTTTTACAATCATCTGTTGAAAATGGATCGGATCAAGTTCAATGTTGCCACNTTGTTCATACAAGACTTTGGTAAGCATTGTAACTTGTTCAACAAAAGTATAATTCTTTGACTCTATAAATAAAAAAATTATTAAATAATTTAAATTAGAATAAATATATAATTATTTATCTTACCTGATATTTTTTGACTCTGATTACGGTTGGGTTCAACTATACGCAAATAATGAGAATAACACAATTGCTGTCCAACTCTTAAATACGGATACATTTTATAAGTTCCTTTTTTTAGAGCTTTATTGTATGCCAGAGAAGTGAATTGACGATATTGATTTTGTTTAAGATTACAATTTTGTATAGAGCAGGAACCATAATTTTTTGGAGCTATGAGTGTAAAGTTTGTTTGTAAATAAAGGTAAATAAGATTTAAAATTGTTTTTTCGCGCGTAAAAAAAATTTTTTTTTAATTTTTATAAAATTTATTTAGCCAATGACGATATTTCTGATTATCAGTGATCATCAGTGATCATCAACCAATAAAAACAAACTTTCGCTATGCTTCTGTGTGATCTCCTATAGTTTTTAGTTATTAGATTTAGTTTATTTGTTTAAGTTATACACCGTTGTCTTTGTAAATTTGGAAGGTTTACACGGATAACAACATTTAATAATAAATTATATAGTTCCTCTATCTATAATTCTGATCCTATTTCAAAATACAATCTGAATTAAATCCAGATTTTCTTGATCAAATCTGAATTATAAATCCTTATCCTTAAATATTTAGAATTTATCCTTATTTTTAGAATCAATCCTTATTTTAGAATCCATCCTTATTTTTAGGATCCATCCTTATTTTTGAAATTTATCTTTATTTTTAGGATCTATTCTTATTTTTAGGATTTTTTTATTGCAGGAGCGGACATTAATTTATCACACCAAGATTCATTAGTAGATCATCACACCCCGTCGTCATTTTCATAGTACAGGACTGTGACAAATAAATGACAAAATTATTACAGAAAAATATTGTCATATGTGTCACATGTATATATATAATCTGGATGATCCGTATCTATAATCTGTTTTTATTTCAGATAAATCCTTTTTAAAATAAACAAATTTGGATTATAGGATTCATCTGGATTATAGGATTTATAGAATTAAGGAAAAAAAAAAACTCTTTCTAGTTATC
The DNA here is from genome assembly GCA_003547095.1 of Diversispora epigaea. Lineage (NCBI taxonomy): Eukaryota > Fungi > Glomeromycota > Glomeromycetes > Diversisporales > Diversisporaceae > Diversispora > Diversispora epigaea. The sequence goes on from PQFF01000388.1 coordinate 174,722, forward strand.
TGTCTGTTACTCAAATTCCATTGTAAAAAACTGAAGTGGGTATTTATGAAGTTACAAAAGACAGTCTAAGTTGAAGGTTAGGCAACAACCGGATAAGACTAGAAGACGTTGAGGTTGTTATTCTTAAATACTTATGAAGTTTGGTCAGTGGAGTTGGTTCCAGTCTCTTTGTAGAAGATATAAACGGCAAACTCTCTAATTTTCTTAAAAATAGTCTTTGAGTAGATAAACCCTGAGATGAACAATGACCGGCTGTGAAGGATGATCAGATTACTCTTTTTGAATTAAATAGTTTATTTTGAATGAATGGAATAAGCAAAGAGGTTTTCTGGTGCTGTTTGATTTTTCGTATATATTGGTTATGGGTCTGCACCACAAAATTCTTTCTCTTTTTTATGAAATACTTTTTGGGGGGAATGTCAAATCTTGGTTTGACCTGAATTTTCGATCTTGTAGATCCAGGTGGTGACACAAAAGGGTGATACATTGGTATTTTAGGTAGTGATCAGTGGTAATGATATGTGATGTAATGAATTGTGGGAGGATGGGGGAGTGTGATATTTATTAGTTGTAGGGCAGTAGGACGAAGTTGTAGAGAGTATACCTGCCACCCAAATTCAAAATCCAAATGCCGAAATCCCAAATGCTGAAATCCCAAATCCCAAATTAAAATTAGTATTTTTTGCCAAAATTCCAAATCCCAAATATTAGTAATTTGTGCATTTTGGCATCCCAAATCCCAAATTATTTGGGATTTGGGCAACACATATAGTAGGGAGTAGTATTAAGTGTTGCATGGTGTAGAGTTTATGGAGTTTTATACTGGCTACCTTATATGCGTGATAAGGGAGAAGGTTAAATATGTGAGCTGATAATTTGACTAATTCTACCCGGCTGGAAAAGTATATTTTACAAGAGCAGTAAGGAAGCATTCTTTTGATGTGAGCTAATGCAAAAGATTTTTGTGAATTGGTACCTTCAAACTTCCTTTTTTAATAGTTGGCTCGGCCCTTTTTTGAAATTTTAGTCACCATTATACTTGTACGCAAAATCATTTTGGGGTCCCGAAATTGATATTTTGGGGAAAAAAGTCGAAATAGTTTTTCATAGAAGACGAAATTATTTTATTTAAAACCCGAAATTTTTTGACCACCCAGATTTATTCTTTGATTAAAGATACACACAACTGGGTATTTTTTTTACTTCCATATATAGAATAGATTCTGTATAAATCTCAAAAAGTTGAAATACCTCAAAAATCCAAAACCAATTTTGGGAACATGTATAGTCACCATGATTTTGGCTAAATGATTTCTCACGTTTAGTGAGCTTCAATGGGTCGTACCGTAAATTAGTTTTTTCTAGTTTTAGTAAGTTCCTCTATGTATTATTTAAGCAGGAGATCCCTGTATCGTCACAAATGTTCTGTAATAAAATGTCCTGGAGCAAGACTTTGAAGATTAAAAAAAAAAAAAAAAATTTATAGGATTAAGGATCAGAACACTACCTCTATAATGATAAGAATAAATAAAATTTGTTCCTATTTATTCATAACATATTAATTATAAATAAGATATTTTATGTAATATTATTTATTCAGATGTTCTGGAATTATTTTTCAAGCCTTGATTTTAATAATTGCGGAATTATTAATTTGCACATTATATTTTTGTATAATGAGCAAAATTTTGTGTGTAGATAAGTTATATTTCAATCTTTATGTCTAGAAAAGTTATGGTTATCTAATAATACATCCATTTNGTATAGTCACCATGATTTTGGCTAAATGATTTCTCACGTTTAGTGAGCTTCAATGGGTCGTACCGTAAATTAGTTTTTTCTAGTTTTAGTAAGTTCCTCTATGTATTATTTAAGCAGGAGATCCCTGTATCGTCACAAATGTTCTGTAATAAAATGTCCTGGAGCAAGACTTTGAAGATTAAAAAAAAAAAAAAAAATTTATAGGATTAAGGATCAGAACACTACCTCTATAATGATAAGAATAAATAAAATTTGTTCCTATTTATTCATAACATATTAATTATAAATAAGATATTTTATGTAATATTATTTATTCAGATGTTCTGGAATTATTTTTCAAGCCTTGATTTTAATAATTGCGGAATTATTAATTTGCACATTATATTTTTGTATAATGAGCAAAATTTTGTGTGTAGATAAGTTATATTTCAATCTTTATGTCTAGAAAAGTTATGGTTATCTAATAATACATCCATTTTTAAATTTATTTTTTATTACTTTAAAATAATTAAAATTGAAAAATTAAATTGTTATCAAGTAATTTTAAGACAATACAATAATTGATTATTGTTTAATAAATTGGTTTTTTCAAATTCATCAATTAAAAAAATTAATAATAATAAAAAATTATACATTTATTCTCAATCCTGAAATTAATTAATTTGTTTCTTAGATGAACAAAATTTGTTCACAAATTTTTTATGATAATAAATAATCTAATAATTTTTATATAAAATACTTATTTTATTTATTTCTGTATTTTCTTGACAAATAAATAATACATAAAATACAATAGACATTAAATTATAATAATTCAATCAGCACATAAATAGCAATTTAAGTTGTAATATCAAAAAAAAGCAAAATTTTATTAGGGACAATATAATTATATTATTCATTACAATAAATATGTAAATGACAATCTGATGATTTTTCAAACAAAAGGTTTTTATTTATTATATTTGCTCATGTTGGAATAAGAATACATTATAATATTATATACAAAATTTAATTTTTGCACTTAAGTAATAAATAATTAAAAAAATAAAGCAATAAATCCAATTTTCTTTATAATAATTTGTTCATGTAAATAAAAATGTACATAAGATCATAAAAATCAAGAAAATACAATAGTATAATAAAAAAATAAAATATTAAATAAAATACTGTGGCATAAACAAATGTGCTGCTTATAAATAAAAAAATATATAAATCATATTAATTATTCTATAAAATTTAGCCACTAAATAATACTATTTAATAAATTTTGCATTTACTTTTGAAATAAAAATGTGTAATTATTAAAAATAAAATTTATCAAATTATATCAATATTATTTATTTAATATTTAATAAAACAAAAAAATTTATTTTAAAAATTTTATAAAGTGATCATCAAAGAAACAAAATAAAATGAAAATAAAAAACAATTGTTTTTTTATTTTATTATCTAATACTAATACTAAATTGATTTTTTTGAAAATATTAATTAAGTAACGAAATAATTGATCGAAGCTTTTTTTAGAAAATAAATATGTGATTATCAAAGGAATAAATTGATCATCTGCAACAACTTGATACTATGATTATGGATCCTTTTATCAAAAAAAATTTCTAAACGTACAAAAATAAAAAAAAATAATTATTTTTTATTTTTCATTGTTATTATTTTTATTATTTGAAAAATCAAATTCATTTTTCAAAAATGCAAAGATCGATCATTTCCTTTTTTTTCTAGAACATGAAAATCATTTCCTATAAAAAATCTCCAAACTATTTATTATTTATTATTACAGTTATTTGAAATTAAAACAAATATTGTGGATACAAGTTATATCAAATAACAGTTTTGCTGTATCGATTGGGTACAGTTCCTGGGTTAGGTTTTATGTGGGGTGTTTCATAAAAAGTTCTATCTAATGCCTTATTGATTAGTTTAATCTTTAAGTATTGGATGGAGCCATGGACATCAGTTGCAGGAATTTAACAATTCAGGCAACGATGGGCCGATCCGTGCGATGCATCTTAATTGAATGTATTCTAGATAGTAATAGTAGGCGCAATTTGAATTTCTCTTTTTTTCATAAGTTAGTCTAGTTAAATAAATTAATAATCTAATTTGTATAGCGTAGCGTTGTGTAAGAGTTTAAAATTTGTATAATAAAGTTTATTATTGCATGGCTCCGTTGGATTAAAAAAAAAAAAAAATTTATTATTTATTATTACAGTATATAAGATAATGAACAAAAATCCAGTGATTTTTTTTATTTATGATTTTTATTTTTAATGTAGATTTTGTTCGAATTAAGAAAGTGGTGCTATGTAAACAATTTCCTTTTCAAAAAAAAAATTCCCTAATATAGTATTCCCACACCTTCCATTTTTTATAAATTCTAAATTCTAATTTTAATATTAATATTAATATTAATATTATTATTAATATTATTATTAAATTATAATTAAAATTAGGAGGTAGAAATAGGAGGAAAAAATTTTACCTCAACGAACGGAGGTTGATTAAATATTATTTTTTTTCTTTGTCAAAATACAAAAAAAACAATAACAAATCATGAGACACTGGTTGAAAATTTATAAAACCTACACCTATTGGGTACCAGATAGGTGTAGTATCTGTGCCTAATATGGTACCCGATAAGTGTGAAAAATGTTTTCTCACACCTATCGGATACCCGATATGTGTACGATATTAGGCACGGATACTACACCTATCTGGTACCTGATAGGTGTAGGTTTTATAAATTTTCGACCAGTGAGATAAGAAGCACGAGAATCATTATTTATAAATAAAAATAATAATAATAATAATAATAATAATAAATAAATTATTATTATAAATAAATAATAAATAATAAGCATGAGAGTAAATAATAAGCACAAGGCTCATTATTACTAAATAAAAACAAAAAAAAATTGGGGCGAGGAGGATCATTGAATAAAATTTATTTAAATACGTCTAAAAGTCAATTTTTTCACTAAAAAAAAAATAATTTTCTTCAACAAAAAAAAAATTTTTTTTCACACAATTATAAATGCGGCATATGGAAATTGGATTACTAACAATTTTTAATACATTTTTTTAATTTAAATAACTAACTATTCATTTATGCAATAAATAAATAAAATGTTCATTTTTTTCATGTGATTAATAAATAAATATAGTATATATAAACTGAATCACTAACAATTTCGATAAATTTTTTTTAAATTTGCAATAAATAAATTTTTTTTTTCATACGATTAATAAATGCAAGTATAAAAATTGGATCATTAATAAATTTTTTTAATTGAATAAATAAATATGATACAGAAATTGGATTGCTAACAATTTCGATAAATTAATTAACTAATAATTTATTTGTGATAGATAAATAAAATGTTTATTTTTTTTTTCACATGTTTAATAAATAAATGTAGTGTATAGTAATAGAAATTGATAAATCTATTAATTAATTAATAAAATCTTTATTTTTTGGAAAAAATGATATGCATATTGTATTATTATTTCACAGGCTCATATATAATTTCTTAATAAATTTTGTGGTTAATTAAATATACAAAGAAATTATCTTTTAAACTCGATTGTTCAATTATTAGTATTGCATTTTGCGCATTTTGTGTAATGATTTACAATAATAAAAAAAATTAGCAAAATTTTCTTAAAACTTAAATTTCAATTAGTAATATATTATAGTATTACAGTTTCCCGGAAAAATAAAATAAAACTTAAAATTTTTTTAATTTTGATAAATTTCATATAACTTTTCATTTATCCTGTTTGGCGTGCCATATTATTATTATTATTATTATTATTATTATTATTATTATTATTATTATTATTATTATTATTATTATTATTATTAATAATAATGAAAAAAAAAGAAGTAAAATAAAATCCTCAGTTCAAATATTTATTATTTATTGTTTATTACTATTTATTTTTTTAACAAAAATATTATAGACAAGCAGAAAGGAAATAATAACCAATTATTTTTATTTATTTACTATCTACCTTTATGAATATTTATTTTTTTTAATAAACAAAATATCACACCACCTTTACAGGAAAGAGAAAAGGAAATAATATAAGCCAATTATTTTTATTTATTTATTATTACCTTCGCGAGATATACACTTATATTTATTTTTTAAAAATTTTTTTAAAAAGGAAATAACAAATAATATAAGCCAATTTACCGCATAAATAAATAAAAATATTGTATAATAATAATTTTCCATTGTGTTTTATCATCATAATTATATCAATTGTAACAGTTATCCTGGAGAAATAAAATATAAACGAAACTTAAATTTTTTTTTTGATTCATTTTCTTTTAATAAAACATCATTTTCTTCTTTTTTTTTATTCTTTGAATTATTAAATATAAAGTCATATGAATTAAATAAAATCTGTGATTCAAATATTTATTATTTATTATTATTTATTATCTACCTTCACAATATATATATATTTATTTTTTAAAAATTTTTTTAATAATCAAAAATATTATGGAAAAGAGAAAAAGAAATAATAAGCCAATTATTTTTATTTATTTACTATCTACTTTTGTAAAATATATATATTTATTTTTTTAAAATTTTTTTAATAAACAAAATACCACAGCACCTTCCTGAAAAGAAAAAAGAAAATAATAAATAATATAAGCCAATTATTTTTATTTATTTATTATCTGCCTTCGCAAAATGTACATATAATTTATAGAATTTATATAATTTGCCACATATGCATCAATAAATAAATATAAATAATATAAATAATTATGTCTATCATTATATTGTAACAATTTTTACCAGTTATCCCAGAGAAATAAAATTTAAACGAAACTCGAATTTTTTTGATTCATTTTCATTTAATAATAAACATCATTTCCTTCTTTTTTTTTTATTCCTCTTTGAATTATTAAATATAAAGTCATTTGAATTAAATAAAATCTGTGATTCAAATATTTATTATTTATACATAACCTTTTATTTTAATTTAATGTATTTTATGAATAAATTTTAATTACATGATAGCGACGAAGTCGCCAAATCCAAAATATCTAGTTATTATTAAAAAAAAAAAAGAGAAAGAGAAGAAAGTAAAAGAAATCTTGTTTACCATGATTAAATATTCCTGAAATGATGCACGTTGGCGATCTTTTTTAATATCTGTAGCTATCTCATCTTGTGTACTTACGATTTTCTTGAATACAATAAAATTCTTCGATTATACACAATAAACAATTATTTTATAATTGATTTTCTTGAGATTTACTTGAATACAATAAAATTCTTCGATTATGCACAATAAAAAATTATTTTATAACTGACTGCAGTGGTTAGGCAGAAAAGTAGTATGAAATTTTTATCAAAAATATTTTTAATAATTTATATTATTCTATTTTGATTCTAAAATGGAAATCCGGATTTTTCCTTTGATGCACAGGTAATTAATGAAATAAATTTAATAAAATATTAATAAAACAAGAAAACATTGATTCTAGAAAAAAAATCTAAAATTAAAACTATCGAAATATTAAAGCAGGTTATATTCAAGCAAAATCACTTCCATATGTTGATTCATGGATCCAATTTTCTCCAGCTATAATTTCTAATTTATATAATAATTCAATTGAACAACCACAAACCATGGTATCAACACATATGCAAGAATTTTCAAAATGAACAATGCCTATGCCTCATTTGAATGGTATATACAATGTTATAATATTATTTATTATTTTATTATTTTTGCAACACCTTTTGTTTATAAATTATAGTTGATATTAATATGTCAGGTAAAAATTATTTATTACAATAATTATATAATTAATTTCGAAAATATTTTTATTATTTTTATTTATAAATACACAATATATATAAATAAAAGGAAAATTTTTGTAAGAAATATGAACCCCTTGAATCAAGAAAATCCATTGTATCCATCCAAAGTCAAAAATGCAAAAATAAAAATTATTTTTATTTCGTTTGTTTTTTCCTTTTTCCCAAAAGGAGCGATTTTTTCAAAAATGAGCCATACCTATTTTATAAAAAACAAATGGTGATCGTTAAAGGCACAAACTGATTATACCGCGACTCTTTTACCGACGTGAAAAAAAATAGATCCAATTGCATTGAACTAATAAAATAAGATAATTGTTTTTAGAAGGGCTTTTACGACCTCTTTTTTTTTATTTATTTTATTTTTTCGCATTTACTTTAAAAATGTGTATTAAATGTAGCTTCAATAATTACAAAGCAATGTAATGACATATGTATGCGAAAATAATTTTTTTTTTTTTTTTACAAATTTACAAGTTTAATGTTCCATAAAATCGGGTACCCATCGTAATTTATACTGAAACACGAAATCACAATTTTATAAAAGGACTTGGTGATCGTCAAAGGAACAAATTGATCATACCGCAAGGTGCATCTCATAACTTCAGGCTTTGATGCAGCGACTTGACACTATAGTTACGGATCCTTTGAATCAAAGCACTGTTTGTTTTTTCAAAGATTTTACCAAAAACACGAAGATCATTTCCTTTTTTTCCCAAAAAGGAGCAATTTTCCACAAACTTTATATGTTTATTTGTCGTAATAGAGTTTTATTTATTTTATTTATTTATTCATTTTCTCGATATATATAATAGCCAATATTTTAAATTCTCAAAGAAAAACAAATAATAAATAATAATCCTAAATATTGTGCTAGTAGAACAGAGAAAATGTAAAATTAATTAATAAAAATGCTAAAATGTTTGTAAAGCTCATATAAAAACAATAATTTCTCAGCAATAAAGAACCATAGTCGAATTNCGTGTACCCATCGTAATTTATACTGAAACACGAAATCACAATTTTATAAAAGGACTTGGTGATCGTCAAAGGAACAAATTGATCATACCGCAAGGTGCATCTCATAACTTCAGGCTTTGATGCAGCGACTTGACACTATAGTTACGGATCCTTTGAATCAAAGCACTGTTTGTTTTTTCAAAGATTTTACCAAAAACACGAAGATCATTTCCTTTTTTTCCCAAAAAGGAGCAATTTTCCACAAACTTTATATGTTTATTTGTCGTAATAGAGTTTTATTTATTTTATTTATTTATTCATTTTCTCGATATATATAATAGCCAATATTTTAAATTCTCAAAGAAAAACAAATAATAAATAATAATCCTAAATATTGTGCTAGTAGAACAGAGAAAATGTAAAATTAATTAATAAAAATGCTAAAATGTTTGTAAAGCTCATATAAAAACAATAATTTCTCAGCAATAAAGAACCATAGTCGAATTAGTAACTCTTAAATGTATTTCTCTAAATAATAAATTTACTTTGAATAGTTTGATAAATGATGTGAGTTTACTATTAAAAATTCTACAAATAAATTATTTGTCATTTTTTGTAATAATTTTTTTACTATTTATTTATTTAGGTTAAAAACATCAGAAATTGGAAATTCGTGATAGCATTCTTAAGTTTTATGGCATTACTAAACAAGGTAAAACTAATATAAAATAATTAACTTTTATCCATAACTAATTTTAATTTAATATAATTTATTTATTAATTAATTATTTATTAATGTTAATACAGAGAATGCCAGCAATTATATGATTGTTCCCGAATATGCTAATAATGGTTCTCTTCGTCATTATTTGAAAACCAATTTCCAAAGATTGGATTGGAGCATGAAATTAAATTTGGCAAAACAAATTGCAATTGCTTTAATGAATTTACATGATAATAACATTATTCATGGAAAATTGGTAATTATTTGTTTATTTAACTTTTAAGAATAAATTAATTTCTAGTTTATTATAATAATAAATGACGATGCATAGTAATCAATTCCACCAAAAGGTTTTTCGGCTACCATATCCGTAACATCACAACGAACGAACATTGTACTTTATATATATACATGTTACAAGAAAGATTATTATAAGATTATTACAAGATTATTATTACAAGGTTCTTTAAATAAAAAAAGGAAGGAAGGAAGAGAAAGAGTAATAAAACACCTTTGGCCCTTTTAAATAATAATTAAAAATATAATCATTATAAAAATATTATTCTGTGTGTACGGTAATGTAATTGATAAAATAATTTAAATGAAAACGATCAAAAAGAGCATAAAATTTATCCTCTTTAATTCTCTTTTTTTATTAGGAAAAAAAACAAAAAAAGAATGTGATAGTCAAAGGAAAACATACGAAAAAATCAAAACTTTAAATCACATGAAGTAGTTTTATTTCTATTATTGAACTTTTATTAACTGTTATTTAATAGAAACTCTCCTAATTAAATCAGTACTATCTAGACACAAGTCTATATTATATGTCATTATATTTTACAGTTATAGACAAGTATTGTATTAATTAGGATCCAGACTTTTATCCAAGATATTTCACGAAAATTAAATTAAATTATTGCAATACAATATAATATTGAGATAAAAAATTTACTTTTCCATGTGCAACAGTTTCAATATTTCAGCACCATTTAATTCTAACAATATAAATATCAATTTGATAAGTACAAGAAAAATATGTCAGCGCTTGTGAAAAAGAATTCATTACAAATGAATTTTATATTTAATTTATAAAAGAAAGGTAAATATATTACATAATATTTATTAAATATGTTTAATACGGTATGGTATTTAGTACATTCCACTTTTAAGCTCGCTAACTATTTTTTCTTTGCAAAATTAAAACTTAGTTGAATATTCCTACACTTGTAGATTTTTTTTAAATCGTGAAATGTGGTGTCAAATTATAAATCTACTATTAAATAATATGAAAATAATTCAGAAAAAAATAAAATTTAAAACTATTTCCAAATTTTTTTTTTTAATATCGTTGATCGCTTCCAGGTATTTCAAGAATTTCTGAAAGTTGTTCATTTCGAAATTGTTGATTGTCTTGAGCTGAATTTCCATTTCTACGAATAATAAACGTTATAATAAAAATACAAGTAATCAAAACCGCTGCACCTATTCCTACCCCAAGCCCAATTGCCAAAGATTTTGATGACTTTTTTGCAGGTGAAGCAGTTACAATAGGTTTAAAAGTACTTGAAGTAGTAGTTGTAGTCGGTTTATTTTCAGTTGGGCTAAAAGTTGTAACCCATTTATTACTTTTTATATTATAAAGGTACACTTGAGCAGAAGAAGAAAACAATTGAGTATCCAAGTTGAATCCTAAAAAAAAACATTAAACGTCATTAATGTGATTGAAAAATGTTTACTGAAAATATTAAAATCTACTTACCAAATGTAATTATCATAAAATCATAATNATATCAATTTGATAAGTACAAGAAAAATATGTCAGCGCTTGTGAAAAAGAATTCATTACAAATGAATTTTATATTTAATTTATAAAAGAAAGGTAAATATATTACATAATATTTATTAAATATGTTTAATACGGTATGGTATTTAGTACATTCCACTTTTAAGCTCGCTAACTATTTTTTCTTTGCAAAATTAAAACTTAGTTGAATATTCCTACACTTGTAGATTTTTTTTAAATCGTGAAATGTGGTGTCAAATTATAAATCTACTATTAAATAATATGAAAATAATTCAGAAAAAAATAAAATTTAAAACTATTTCCAAATTTTTTTTTTTAATATCGTTGATCGCTTCCAGGTATTTCAAGAATTTCTGAAAGTTGTTCATTTCGAAATTGTTGATTGTCTTGAGCTGAATTTCCATTTCTACGAATAATAAACGTTATAATAAAAATACAAGTAATCAAAACCGCTGCACCTATTCCTACCCCAAGCCCAATTGCCAAAGATTTTGATGACTTTTTTGCAGGTGAAGCAGTTACAATAGGTTTAAAAGTACTTGAAGTAGTAGTTGTAGTCGGTTTATTTTCAGTTGGGCTAAAAGTTGTAACCCATTTATTACTTTTTATATTATAAAGGTACACTTGAGCAGAAGAAGAAAACAATTGAGTATCCAAGTTGAATCCTAAAAAAAAACATTAAACGTCATTAATGTGATTGAAAAATGTTTACTGAAAATATTAAAATCTACTTACCAAATGTAATTATCATAAAATCATAATACAAATTTGCTGTATGTCCATAAATAGATGGTGGAGAATTTTCTTCAGATCCAGACGGAATGGACCATTCGAAAGTATCTTTGTTCGTGTCTAACCTAGCAAGCATAGGACTAACACTAGAAAGATCAGCATTTGTGGTAGCATATGTACAACCACCAAATATAATAATATATCCATCTGGTGCTATTAAAAAAATTTATTTTAATATAAATTTATTGTGTTTCAGAAATGGCAAATAATTTGGATACTTACTTAACACAGAAGAAAAATATATTCTTGAGTCAATTACATCACCAGTGGCATCCTTAGAATTAAATGCGACAATAGTTATTATATATTACATTTATTTTATAAATAACATCAAAAATGTATACCTTCTGTGACCATTCAAGATTACTAGTATCAAAGAGTTTAATCTATTTAAAATGATAAGGAATCATATATTATATTAATATTTATGAAGATAATTTAAAAATAATTAATTAATTAATATTCAAATTGCTTACTTTGTTTATATCCACAATAGCGAAATTCCCACCAACACTAACTTGTTCTACTCCGCCAATATAAACAATAATTCCATTTGGTAAAATATTAGCCGTATAGTGAAAACATCGATTAGGAAGACTTCCAGATATGCTTAAAGTTGTCCAATCACTAGAAACAGTATTTAATACATTCATATCATCGTAAAGACGTCCTGTACTGCTTGCTAAATTAGTAGCATTATATCCACCAAATATATATATATTTCCCGAATTATCAATTACTCCTTTCATATCCTGTCTAGGGGGAACTGTATCACCACCAAGGTTTGGTATAGACCACGTAGAAGTAGAATAATCATACATGTAGACTAGATTTGAGTAATCATAATCGTGTGTATCTTTATTTAGCATGAATCCTCCATATAGATAAATTGTAGAATTATCCAAACTTAAAACAGCGGTTGACCGATATACATATATAGGAAGATTTCCTTTAGGAATTAACGTCCATGTTAATTTGTTATTTTCAAATGATGTTGACAAATCCAAATAGAATAATTCATATGTATAATCGGTTATATTTGTATATCCGCTAAATACTAAGAGTTTATCGTCGATTATTACACTATTATGCAAGTATCTTTTAGGTGGGTCATAGCATAAAATTAAATTAATTAATAATAAAGTACAAAAAATAAATTTGAATAATTTAAATGGGATATACATATTTAATATATAAAATTATATAAAATATTAGAATGGGAACAGCTTTTTTTTTTTTTAAAAAAAAAGAAGAATTTCGACTTTTTCAGGATATAACCTGTCTGCAGATCAACAATTATTATTTTGTTAGCCGTCATTTTTTCCGTTTCCGCATGCGCGTGGAATAATAGTGGTTAGGTTATATCTGTCTGCTGACAAGTTATATTCTGAAAATTTCATGCGAATGTGCTGAATTTCATGTTATATTAATAAAATTTGGGAATCTTGTGTAAGTGATTTGTTCAATAATAAGAAATTCAAATGCGAAATTTGTTACACTAAAACTTTCCTGAAAATTTCATGCAAAATGAAAAGGTGATNTATATCCGCTAAATACTAAGAGTTTATCGTCGATTATTACACTATTATGCAAGTATCTTTTAGGTGGGTCATAGCATAAAATTAAATTAATTAATAATAAAGTACAAAAAATAAATTTGAATAATTTAAATGGGATATACATATTTAATATATAAAATTATATAAAATATTAGAATGGGAACAGCTTTTTTTTTTTTTAAAAAAAAAGAAGAATTTCGACTTTTTCAGGATATAACCTGTCTGCAGATCAACAATTATTATTTTGTTAGCCGTCATTTTTTCCGTTTCCGCATGCGCGTGGAATAATAGTGGTTAGGTTATATCTGTCTGCTGACAAGTTATATTCTGAAAATTTCATGCGAATGTGCTGAATTTCATGTTATATTAATAAAATTTGGGAATCTTGTGTAAGTGATTTGTTCAATAATAAGAAATTCAAATGCGAAATTTGTTACACTAAAACTTTCCTGAAAATTTCATGCAAAATGAAAAGGTGATACAAATTAAATCCAACTAGTGTTCCGATCCGGATTAAGTGTATATACATGTGACAATTTTAAAAAAAAATAAAATCTAAAATCTAAAATACTTTTAAATTTTTATTTCTTTTATTACACTGAATAGTTATTTGTTTTTGTATTCTCTCTATACATTCCCACCTACACTATTTCCCTTTACATTACTTCTGAAAATAATATTGCATAAGTTAGTTTTTTCTAATTATAAACTTTATACCTTACTACAGAAAAAATGTTTATTTTAAATAATAACAAACCCAATAATGAAGATAAAAAAGAAAATTTGGCACAAGACGAAGAAAGAACTGTGACATCTCTATTACAAGAAGGAGCCATAGACAAATAACTCCAGAAATATAAGGAACAAACATTAGAGAAATAATAATAATAATAGTAACGAAGATGAAGGGAACAACCTAAAGAGTAACAAGAGAAAACTGCAACATCTCGGAACAACGAATAAAAGAAACACCAAGAGAAAACTTATTTTGGGACCCAGCGAAACCACGGCAACACCACGATTACAACAAACAGAACTAGGACGCTTGCTCTTAAACCTCGAACTAGGAATTACAGGGAAAAGTTAATTAACAAGAGTAAAAATGTCAAAATTGTCGAATCCGGGAATAATAAAAGTGCCGATGACAAGAGAGTTAAAAGAATAATAAGAAAAAGAAAGCACAAGAACAACAAAGACAAACTCAAATAAATTTACCTGTATCTATATTTTCTGCTCCATTTACTTCTACTTCTACTACAACTCCAAGAGCGTCAAAATCACTGATTTTAAGAAGATTAAGAGAGATTCGGGTTAGAAAAAGAAAATATAGGATAATTTGAAGAATTATAAAGGCAACTAAAAGAACAACAAAAGGAAAACCAATAATAGAATTTTTTTGTTCAAAAGATTCATTTTCATTTGAAAACTCATGTAAAGTAGGTGCATAAAATGTATTGTAAATTGAAGAAATTCTAAAAAAGTCAATAATTTTATAACACAAGTAACTTTACTAAACTTTAATGCTAACTACATTGGCAAGAAGACAAAATTATTTAAATACTCCTGGAATCAAACATCACTGTCAAGAAGATTCCCACGATTTTTAAGATCTAATATTTTTACAGGCATGTTGTGAACTTAATCTACAGCTAACTTTACCATACAAGTAATAAAAGAGAAAGTTTATGATATTATTCTTTGTGAAGAAATCGTACAGATCACTGTTGATAATAATAATAATTTTAATTTTTTAAATGAATTTATTAATTTAAATATAAACGCAGTGATGTTCTCTGGAAGTTGGAAGCACTATTGGACTTCCAATCCTTCCAATAGGCTTCCAATTCCAATAAATTTTCATTGGAAGATATTTATTATAAGACACATGACATAAATATTATAAAAATTTATTAAATTTTATCAATATTGTATTTATATGATATAATTTATTAAATTTTATTAGTTTGACATTGTATTTGTATATTGTATTTAAGTATTCCAGAGTATTAAAAAAGAATTAAACAAATTTTTAATTTCCTATTTGCTTTTTTATCAATTATTGAATATTCATATTCATTTAAAAGATCATATTAAAAGCATTGGAAATATTGAAATTTTAGTTATTATATACAATAGCCAAAGTATTTAATTGGAAGATTTCAATGCACATGAGACATTGGAACTTCCAATTCTTCCAATGGAACTTCCAATGGAACTTCCAATTCCAATAAAATTTCATTGGAAGATATTTATTATAAGACACATGACATAAATATTATAAAAATTTATTAAATTTTATCAATATTGTATTTATATGATATAATTTATTAAATTTTATTAGTTTGACATTGTATTTGTATATTGTATTTAAGTATTCCAGAGTATTAAAAAAGAATTAAACAAATTTTTAATTTCCTATTTGCTTTTTTATCAATTATTGAATATTCATATTCATTTAAAAGATCATATTAAAAGCATTGGAAATATTGAAATTTTAGTTATTATATACAATAGCCAAAGTATTTAATTGGAAGATTTCAATGCACATGAGACATTGGAACTTCCAATTCTTCCAATGGAACTTCCAATGGAACTTCCAATTCCAATAAAATTTCATTGGAAGCACATTTTGAACATCACTGTATAAGCGTTTCACAAAATTAGCCAATAAAAATTCATAATTAATAAATATAATTATTAATAATTGAGAGTATAATTAAATATAATTATTAACAAGTGTTTTAAAAAAAATTATAATAAAGACAATTAAAGGGTAGGTGAAATAAGAGGAAAATAGGCAAAGAGAAAAATAAAGTGAATTCTTTTCTGTAATAATTTTGTTGTTTATTTGCTACAATCTTATACTATGAAAAATGACAATATAGGTGTAGGTGTGATGATCTACTAATAAATTTGGATGTGATAAGTTGACATCCGTTACTACAATAAAAAAGATTTCATGTGATTTTTAATAAACAATTGATTATCTATCAACTATTTTTTTTACATTTTCTCTATCTATCCATTTATGAATCTATATATTTCACTTAATAATGGCAAATGACTTTGATCAATTTGAAGATTGTTTTCAAATAGATTTGAAGAAAACCAAGATAATCTAACTACTGAAGATCAAGATAATACAATTGATACAATTGATAAAGAAGATAATAGTAATGTTTAATAATATTATTTTCATGAAATTGACATTTAATTTTTGAATAAAAAATAATGTTTTTTGATTTATGCAGGTACAGAACATACTATAATTACAACCAAAAAATATAAAAAAAAGAAACTATCATTTATAAGACAGCATTTTGAAAAGGGACTTAATTCTAAAGGTGAAGAGATTCAAATTTGTAAGTTTTTAGATGAAGGTGGTAATCAATATAATCAAACATATCAAAATACTGGAGGTTCAACTAGAAATTTAATTGCACATTTGTGTGATGCTTATACTACATGTTCCCAAAATTGATTTTAGATTTTTGAGGTATTTTGTCTTTTTGAAATTAATGCAGAATCTATTCTATATATGGAAGTAAAAAAATATTCAGTTATGTGTATTTTTAATCAAAGAATTTATCTGGGTAGTTAAAAAATTTTGGGTTTTAAGTAAAATAATTTTGTCTACTATAAAAAACTATTTCAACTTTTTTTTCCAAAAATAATTTTACATGCAGTGATGTTCATTCTATTATTAATGATGATGTTGAAAGTAGAACTTCTAAAAAGGTATAAAGTTAGATTTTTTTTTGAAATTTTTTATATATTATATTATAATTTTTTTATTAATTTAATAATTAATTTTTTAGTTACGAAATACTAAAATTACTGATTTGTTAAATCTCATTGTTCTCATCCTAAACATATTTAAAAACAACTTGAAGAAGCTCTTCTTAAATGGATATTAATTACTGATCAACCTATTTCAACAGTTATAAATCCAGTATATAGAGAAAAAATTTCACTTTTTGATTCTTCATTCAATATGCCCGGAGAACAAAAAATCAAACCAAGGATATTGAAAAGTTATAAATACAACTGTGAAAATTTAATAAATTTATTAAATGAAACAGCTACAACAGTATTATTAATTACAGATCTTTGGTCTAGTAGAGCTAAACATGGATATTTAAGTATTACTGCAACATGGATTACACCAGATTTTAAAATTAAAGATGCAACACTAGAAATAAAATATGCTTTTTCTCCTTACACAGCTGAAACTATTGCTGAATTACTTCATCAATGTATTACAAGTTGGAATCTTGAAGGACGTGCAATGGCAATTGTTACAGATAATGGTGCAAATATAAAATTAACATTTCCTATATTAATTCAAAAAAATAAATGTAAAAATATTTAACGAATTCCTTGAGCAGCTTACACACTTCAGTTATCAAATGGTAAAGGATTAGCACCTGTAGAAATTCTTATAGCATGTGTAAAATGAGTAATTAATTTTTTTTCAACACAAAAACAAATAGAAAATTAGAAGCACAATCCAAATTAAATTATCAAGATATATTATGATGTATTCAAGATGTTTTAACACATTGAAATTCTTCTTATTATACTTGGGATCATCTTTTTTATCTTAAAGATACAATTACCTTATTTCAAGCTGATTTACTTACAAGTACAAATAAAGAAGACAAAAATGATAGAAGTAAATTAAAAAAAATTATGTTGTCCGAAGAAGAATGGGAACTATTAGACAAATTAATTGATCTTTTAATGCCATTTGAAAATGCAACACAAAATTTTTCAGAAGGAACTTATGTAACAGAAACTTTTACTGATGAATTATTAATTGAAATTGAAGATGAAGAAATTATTAGTAATATATCAAAAAAAATGTTTCTATTAAAATCCATTAGATACAACAGGGATCTTTGAAAAGGTTAAAATAATATTTATTCTGCATTAATTTATTATTCAAATTTTTCTAATGATATAGAATTAATGGCTTCTTTATTAGATCCACATTATAAAACATTGGATTTTGTAAAATGATGAAAAAAGAAAATAATTCAAAAACTTTGTAATGAACTTAATCCAAATAATCCATTACCTGCAGAATCATCTAATTCAATTACACTTTTAACAAATAATACAGAATTTTTATTACATTCACATAAGGAATATCATCAATATCATCAAATGAAAAATAAAAATTTAATTCAATCAAATATAAATACTAATATCGATGAAGTAGATAATTATTTAACAAAACCAGTTGTATTAGAAAATGTAAATCCATTAGAGTGGTGGCAAGTAAACATGTAACTTTTTTTAAAATTATCTAAAATTGCTTGTAAATATCTTGGAATACCAGCAACTTCTGTTTCATGAGAAAGATTATTTTCACATGCTAATAATATAATTACAACAAAAAGAGATACAGATTTAGCTGGTAAAATGCTTTTTTTAAAAAGAAAACTTAATTCAATGGAAGTTTTTGCAAAAGAATGGGATAAAATTGAAGAAATTCAAAAGAATAATTAATAATAAAAAATTATAAAATAAATTATAAATTTTCATTTTATTAAATAAAGTTTTGAAAAATAATTTCTTTCATTTATTTTAATTTTATATAATTCTAAATATTATTATAATCTTAAACATAAAAATGGATCCTAAAAATAAAGATAAATTCTAAAAATGGATCTTAAAAATATGGATGAATCCTAAAATAAGGATAGATCCTAAAAATAAGGATGGATCCTAAAAATAAGAATGGATCCTAAAAATTTAAGGATAAGGATTTATAATTCAGATTCGATCAAGAAAATCTGGATTTAATTCAGATTGTATTTTGAAATAAGATTGGAACACTAAATCCAACCAAAAAATATTTTTGGTGTTTTTTTTTTTAATATTAATGCCTTAATTTCAGCCTCTGATAATAGAAATAATAGGAATAATTCTTTTTTGAATTTAAATTTGAAATAATAAAAAAAATGATCTGTCTATATTTCGTTTATTTATTAACCATTACGTCTTGGTTTATTTATTAGTTTATGCTTCTTTTTCGTAATATTTAGTGACACTTTATTTTTTTGTTCTTTTGGCATAAATTTCACAGTAAACCTTTAATTAAATTTCTGTATTGATCATGATTGAAGTGTGTCAAAATCACATCACATCTCTCAAGTCTCTATTTCATTATTCTTCACTATACTTTCTTACATTTTCATAACTTGGCTTGAATGACTATACCAATTAATGACTCCTGCAAATTTTTCATTTTTTTCTCTTTCTGTGCTGTTTTAATCATTGGAGTTTCAATTGTATGTAAAATAAATAAATTAAAATAAATAAAATTAAATAAATTAATTAAAATAAATTAAAAATAAAAATAAAAAAACACCTGCGGTTGCATTAACAAGAATGCTTTCTTTTTTAAATCCAATCAATAAATTTAATAAAATGATTACTTACCCTCATGGTTTATGCACCAGAAGGACTTACGCAGCTTTGACAAAAAAATGCAGATATGAAAATTTATAAAATTTTTCTTCTTACATTTCATGGAGGTGATTATTAACGCAGGTAAATATCTGATATTTATTTACAAAATTCAAATTTTAATAAAATCAAAATATTAAAATTATTGTGACTATATATTTATATATATATTTTAGAACACAAAAATCACCATAAAATTAGTTTGCTTTTACAATTCAGGCATTGTTGAAAACAATCCGGTGTTTTTTTTTTGTTTTATTTTTTAAAACAAAATATTTAAGCTATTTAATATATAATTATAATAGATAAATGACGATGTATAGTAAATTACACCAAAAGTTTTTTCGGCTACCAAAAAAATCAAGGTATTGGTTTTTATCTGTAACATCACAATAAACAAATATAGTTCTATCATTATATATACATATTATATAGGAAAGATTATTACAAAGTTCTTTAATAAAAAAGAAGAAAGAGTAATGTAGTTTTCTCCCAATACCTGATCAATATCATCAAAATAACTTTGACCTTTTTAAAATATAATCGTTATAAAATATTATCCTGTACAGTAATGCAATTGATAAAATAATTCAAATTAAAAAATCAAAAAATCTACCCCTTTGATTCCCTCTTTTTTTTTATTAGGATAAAAAACCAAAAAAAAGGATATTATATGATATTCAAAGGAAAAAATACGAAAAAACCAAAACTTTAAATCACATGAAGTAGTTTTATTTCTATTATTTAATAGAAACTCTCTTAATTAAATCAGTACTATAAGGGTTCGGTGTCTACACACAAGTCTATATTATATGTCATTATATTTTACAGTTATAGACAAGTATTGTATTAATTAAGATCCAGACTTTTATCCAAGATATTTCATGAAAACTTAAATTATTGCAATACAATATAATATTGAGATAAAAAGTTTACTTTTCCATGTGCAACAGTTTCAATATTTCAGCTTCTTTTAATTCTAACAATATACTTATTAGCTAAATATCAATTTGATAAGTACAAGAAAAATATGTTAGTGCTTGTGAAGAGAATTCATTATAAATGAATTTTATATTTAATTTATAAAGGTAAATATGGTGATTCTCAATTATTACATAATATTAATATTTATTAAATATATTTAATATGGTATAGTATTTTTTCTTTGCAAAATTAAAACTTAGTTGAATATTCCTACACGTAGATTTTTTTAAATCGTGAAATGTGGTGTCTAATTATAAATCTACTAAAATTACATTATACGAAAATAATTCAGAAAAAAATAAAATTTAAAACTATTTCCAAATTTTTTTTTTTTAATATCGTTGATTGCTTCCGGGTATTTCAAGAATTTCTGGGAGTTGTTCATTTCGAAATTGTTGTGCGTTTTGAAATTGTTGTTTGTCTTGAGTTGAATTTCTATTTCTACGAATAATAAACGTTATAATAAAAATACAAGTAATCAAAACCGCTGCACTTATTCCCACCCCAAGCCCAATCGCCAAAGATTTTGATGACTTTTTTGTAGGTGAAGTAGTTATAATAGGTTTAAAAGTACTTGAAGTAGGTGTAGTTGTAGTCGATTTATTTTCAGTTGGGCTAAAAGTTGTAACCCATTTATTACTTTTTATATTATAAAGGTACACTTGAGCAGAAGAAGAATACAATTGAGTATCCAAGTTGAATCCTAAAAAAAAAATATGAAACGTCATTAATATGATTGAAAAAATGTTTATTAAAAATATTAAGATCTATTTACCAAATGTAATTATCATAAAATCATAATATAAATTTGCAGTATGTGCATAAATGGATGGTGGGGAATTTTCTTCAGATCCAGATGGAATGGACCATTCGAAAGTATCTGTGTTTAAACTAGCAAGCTTAGGACTAACACTAGAAAAATCAGAACCTGGAGCATATGTACAACCACCAAATATAATAATATATCCATCTGGTGCTATTAAAAATATTTATTTTAATATAAATTTATTGTGTTTCAGAAATAGCAAATAATTTGAATACTTACTTAACACAGAAGAAAAATACATTCTTGAGTCAATTACATCACCAGTGGCATCCTTAGAATTAAATGCGACAATAGTTATTATATATTACATTTATTTTATAAATAACATCAAAAATGTATACCTTCTGTGACCATTCAAGATTAATAGTATCAAAGAGTTGAATCTATTTAAAATGATAAGGAATTATATATTATATTAATATTTATAAAGATAATTTAAAAATAATTAATTAATTAATATTCAAATTGCTTACTTTGTTTATATCCACAAGAGTGAAATTCCCACCAACACTAACTTGTTCTACTCCGCCAATATAAACAATAATTCCATTTGGTAAAATATCAGCCGTATAGTGAAAACGTGGATTAGGAAGACTTCCAGATATGCTTAAAGTTGTCCAATCACTAGAAACAGTATTTAATACATTCATATCATCGTAAAGACGTCCTGTAAAGCTTGCTAAATTAGTGGCATTAAATCCACCAAATATATATATTTTTCCCGAATTATCAATTACTCCTTCTATATCCTGTCTAGGAGGAACTGCATCACCACCAAGGTTTGATGCAGACCACGTAGAAGTAGAATAATCATACATGTAGACTAGATTTGAATAATCATAATCGTGTGTGTCTTTATTTATCATGAATCCTCCATATAGATAAATTGTAGAATTATCCAAACTTAAAACAGCAGTTGACCGCCATGTATATACAGGAAGACTTCCTTCAGGAATTAACTTCCATGTTAATTTGTTATTTTCAAATGATGTTGACAAATCCAAATAGAATAATTCATATGTGTAATCGATTGTATATCCGCTAAATACTAAGAGTTTATCGTCGATTATTACACTATTATGTAAGAATCTTTTAGGTGGGTCATAACATAAAACTAAATTAATTAATAATAAAGTGCAAAAAATAAATTTAAATAATTTAAATGGGATATACATATTTAATTTTAATACATAAAATTATATAAAATATTAGAATGGGTACAGCTTTTTTTTTAAAAAAAAAAAAAGGGTAAAGAATTTCGACTTTTTCAGAAAAGTTTTTTGAATGTCTTCCCCTCGGAGTTCTGTTTAGTGTAACAAATACGAATTTCTTATTATTGAACAAATCACTTACACAAGATTCCCAAAATTTATTGAAATTCAGCACATTTGCATGAAATTTTCAGGATATAACCTGTCTGCTTTTGACCACGCAGACAGGATATAACCTAACCACGCGGAAAAGGAAAAAATGACGACTAACAAAATAATAATTGTCGATCTGCGTGAGGCAGGTTATATCCTGAAAAATCCGCGAATGTGATGAAATTGCAAANATTCATATGTGTAATCGATTGTATATCCGCTAAATACTAAGAGTTTATCGTCGATTATTACACTATTATGTAAGAATCTTTTAGGTGGGTCATAACATAAAACTAAATTAATTAATAATAAAGTGCAAAAAATAAATTTAAATAATTTAAATGGGATATACATATTTAATTTTAATACATAAAATTATATAAAATATTAGAATGGGTACAGCTTTTTTTTTAAAAAAAAAAAAGGGTAAAGAATTTCGACTTTTTCAGAAAAGTTTTTTGAATGTCTTCCCCTCGGAGTTCTGTTTAGTGTAACAAATACGAATTTCTTATTATTGAACAAATCACTTACACAAGATTCCCAAAATTTATTGAAATTCAGCACATTTGCATGAAATTTTCAGGATATAACCTGTCTGCTTTTGACCACGCAGACAGGATATAACCTAACCACGCGGAAAAGGAAAAAATGACGACTAACAAAATAATAATTGTCGATCTGCGTGAGGCAGGTTATATCCTGAAAAATCCGCGAATGTGATGAAATTGCAAAAATGAAATGGTGATACAAATTAAATCCAACCAAAAAATATTTTTGGTGTTTTTTTTATATTAATGCCTTAATTTCGGCCTCTGATAATAGAATTATAGGAATAATTCTTTTTTGAATTTGAATTTGAAATATTTAAAAAAATGGTCCGTCTATATTTCGTTTATTTATTAACCATTACGTCTTGGTTTATTTATTGGTTTATACTTCTTTTTCGTAATATTTAGTGACTCTATTTTATTTTTTTTGTTCTTTTGGCATAAATTTCAAGTAAACCTTTAATTAAATTTCTGTCAAAATCACATCACATCTCTCAAGTCTCTATTTCATTATTCTTCACTATACTTTCTTACATTTTCATAACTTGGCTTCATTAATAGGGAATGACCATACTGATTAATGACTCCTGCAAATTTTTCATTTTTTTCTCTTTCTGTGCTGTTTTAATCATTGGAGTTTCTATTGTATGTAAAATAAATAAATTAAAATAAATAAAATTAAATAAATTAATTAAAATAAATTAAAAATAAAAATAAAAAAACACCTGCAGTCGCATTAACAAGAATGCTTTCTTTTTTAAATCCAATCAATAAATTTAATAAAATGATTACTTACCCCACCAGAAGAACTTACGCAGCTTTGACAAAAAAATGTAGATATGAAAATTTATAAAATTTTTTTCATGGAGGTGATTATTAACACAGGTAAATATCTGATATTTATTTACAAAATTCAAATTTTAATAAAATCAAAATATTAAAATTATTGTGACTATATATTTATATATATATTTTAGAGCACAAAAATCACCATAAAATTAATTTGCTTGTCAATTTAGGCATTGTTGAAAACAATCTGGTGTTTTTTTTTTTGGTTTTTGTTTTTTAAACAAAATATTTAAGTTATTTAATATATAATTATAATAGATAAATAATGACGATGTATAGTAAATTACACCAAAAGTTTTTTTGGCTACCAAAAAAATCAAGGTATTGGTTTTTATCTGTAACATCACAACAAACGAATATTGTTCTATCATTATATATACGTATTATAGGAAAGATCATTACAAAGTTCTTTAATAAAAAAGGAGAAAGAGTAATGTAGTTTTCTCCTAATACCTGATCAATATCATCAAAACAACTTTGACCTTTTAAATAATAATTCAAAATATAATCGTTATAAAAATATTATTCTGTGTGTATACAGTAATGTAATTGATAAAATAATTTAAATTAAAAATGTCAAAAAGATCATAAAATTTACCCCTCTTTTTGTTAGGATAAAAAAACAAAAAAAAGGATATGAATATGACATGATATTCAAAAACTTTAAATCACATAGTTTTATTTCTATTATTTAATAGAAACTCTCTTAATTAAATCAGTACTATAAAGGTTCGGCGTCTACACACAAGTCTATATTATATGTCATTATATTTTACAGTTATAGACAAGTATTGTATTAATTAAGATCCAGACTTTTCTAAATGCACCCAAGATATTTCATGAAAACTTAAATTAAATTATTGCAATACAATATAATATTGAGATAACAAATTTACTTTTCCGTGTGTAACAGTTTCAATATTTCAGTATCTTTTAATTCTAACAATATACTTATTAGCTAAATATCAATTTGATGAGTACAAGAAAAGTATATCAGTGCTTGTGAAAAAGAATTTCATTACAAAAATATATATATTTTTAATATTTAATTTTATACAGTATTATTCTCATTATTACATAATATTTATTAAATATGTTTAATATGGTATATAGTACTTCCCATTTTAAGCTCGCTAATTATTATTATAATTATTATTTTTTTTTTTTGCAAAATTAAAACTTAGTTGAATATTCCTACACATAGATTTTTTTTTTAATCGAGAAATGTGGTGGCTAATTATAAATTTCATAATATGAAAATAGTTCAGAAAAAAATAAAATTTAAAACTATAAAAAAATTTTTTTTTTAATATCGTTGATTGCTTCCAGCTATTTCAAGAATTTGTTCGTTTTGATTTGGTTGTCTGTCTCTAACCGATTGTTTAGTTTTACGAACAATAAACGTTACAATAAAAATACAAGCAATCAAAACCGCTGCACTTATTCCCACCCCAAGTCCAATCGCCAAAGATTTTGATGACTTTTTTGTAGGTGAAGTATTTATAATAGGTTTAAAAGTACTTGAAGTAGTAGGTGTAGTTGTAGTCGATTTATTTTCAGTTGGGCTAAAAGTTGTAACCCATTTATCACTTTTTATATTATAAAGGTACACCTGAGCAGAAGAAGAGTACAATCGAGTATCCAAGTTAAATCCTAAAAAAAAAATATGAAGCGTCATTAATATGATTGAAAAATCTTTACTAAAATATTAAAACCTACTTACCAAATGTAATTATCATAATATCATTATATAAATTTGCGGTATGTCCATAAATAGATGGCGGAGAATCTAGGTCAGAATCAGATGGGATGGACCATTCGAAAGTATCTTTGTTCGTGTCTAACTTAGCAAGCTTAGGACTAACACTAGTAAAACTAGTACCTGTGGCGGAATATGTACGACCACCAAATATAATAATATATCCATCCGGTGCTATAAAAAATTATTTTAATATAAATCTTTTGTTTCAGAAATAACAAATAATTTGGATACTTACTTAACACGGAAGA
Organism: Diversispora epigaea; assembly: GCA_003547095.1. Lineage (NCBI taxonomy): Eukaryota > Fungi > Glomeromycota > Glomeromycetes > Diversisporales > Diversisporaceae > Diversispora > Diversispora epigaea. The sequence goes on from PQFF01000388.1 coordinate 201,244, forward strand.
AAAATACATTCTTGCGTCGACATCATCACCAGTGGCATCCTTAGAATTAAANTTCGTTTTGATTTGGTTGTCTGTCTCTAACCGATTGTTTAGTTTTACGAACAATAAACGTTACAATAAAAATACAAGCAATCAAAACCGCTGCACTTATTCCCACCCCAAGTCCAATCGCCAAAGATTTTGATGACTTTTTTGTAGGTGAAGTATTTATAATAGGTTTAAAAGTACTTGAAGTAGTAGGTGTAGTTGTAGTCGATTTATTTTCAGTTGGGCTAAAAGTTGTAACCCATTTATCACTTTTTATATTATAAAGGTACACCTGAGCAGAAGAAGAGTACAATCGAGTATCCAAGTTAAATCCTAAAAAAAAAATATGAAGCGTCATTAATATGATTGAAAAATCTTTACTAAAATATTAAAACCTACTTACCAAATGTAATTATCATAATATCATTATATAAATTTGCGGTATGTCCATAAATAGATGGCGGAGAATCTAGGTCAGAATCAGATGGGATGGACCATTCGAAAGTATCTTTGTTCGTGTCTAACTTAGCAAGCTTAGGACTAACACTAGTAAAACTAGTACCTGTGGCGGAATATGTACGACCACCAAATATAATAATATATCCATCCGGTGCTATAAAAAATTATTTTAATATAAATCTTTTGTTTCAGAAATAACAAATAATTTGGATACTTACTTAACACGGAAGAAAAATACATTCTTGCGTCGACATCATCACCAGTGGCATCCTTAGAATTAAATGTAACAATAGGTTATTATATTCTACCTTTTTTTTTATAAATTATCAAAAATATATACCATCTGTGACCATTCAAGTTTATTAGTATCAAAGAGTTTAATCTATTTGAAAATGATAAAGAATTATATATTATATATTAATATTTATGAAAATAATTTAAAAATAATTTGTTCATTAATATTTAAAATGCTTACTTTGTTCATACTCTCAAGAGTGAAATCCGCACCAGCATTAACTTGTTCTACTCCGCCAAAATAAACAATAATTCCATTTGACAAAATATTAGCGGCATATTGATCACTTGCAGTGGGAATACTCCCAGATATGGTTAAAGTTGTCCAAGTATTTGAAGCAGTATTTAATAGATTCATATCATTAAAAAGATTTCCTGTATTTCTTGTTAAATTAGTGGCGTTGTATCCACCAAATATATATATTTTTCCCAAATTATCAATTACTCCTTTCATATCCTGTCTAGGAGGAACTGTATCACCACTAAGGTTTGGTGTAGACCACGTAGAAGTAGAATAATCATACATGTAGACTAGATTTGAGTAATCATAATCAAGATTTTTATTTAGCATGAATCCTCCATATAGATAAATTGTAGAATTATCCAAACTTAAAACAGCAGTTGACCGCCATGCATATACAGGAAGACTTTTTTCGTTAATTAACGTCCATGTTAATTTGTTATTTTCAAATGATGTTGACAAATCCAAATAGAATAATTCATATGTATAAGCGGTTATATTTGTAGATCCGCCAAATACTAAGAGTTTATCGTCGATTATTACACTATTATGTAAGAATCTTTTAGGTGGGTCATAGCAGAAAATTAAATTAATTAATAATAAAGTACAAAGAATAAATTTAAATAATTTAAATGGAAGATGCATATTTAATATAATACATAAAATTATATAAAATATTAGAATGGGTATAGCTTTTTTTTTTAAAAAAAAAAAAAAGGTGTAAAAAATTTCGACTTTTTTTTAGAAAGTCTTTCGTGTGGAATTCCGTTTAGTGTAACAAATCTCTTGATATGGTACATGGTATAAGTCACTTACACAAAATTCATATAATAGTAAAATGTTTGATTCGTGATCGTAAACAAACTAATTAGTAAAATCTGAGAAACCTTTATTAATTAATAAATTTTTTAAATGATTACACATAAAGCTCTCAATCGGTTTATTATCTAATATATAAACCGAAATATTCGGTTCGGTCAACAGAATCCGAACCGAATATTTCGGTTTACATATATACATATTGATTTTGGAGCATTTTATAATTATTGAAGATATAAAAACTGAACCGTTGAGAGCTTTAATTACACAAAGGCACAAACATTGAAACATCAAACCGCAATTACAACTACTTTAAATTTATAAAATAAAAAATGTCCTTGATAGTTCATAACTTCACTATAAGGCAAGTGCAGATTTCACTTGGTGATACAAATTAAATTCAACTGAAAAATATTTTTGGTTTTTTTTTTTTATTTCTGAAAAAATGATCTGTTAATATTTCGTTTATTTATTGAACCATCACGTTTTGCATGATTTGGTTTTTTGTTTGTTTATTGGTTTCGTGTTATACTTCTTCAATAATATCTAGTGACTGTATTTTTATTATTTTTTTATTCTTTTTAATTAAATTTCTGTATTGATCATGATTGAAGTATGTCAAAATCACATTCCCCAAGTCTCTATTTCACTATACTTCCCTATACTTTCTTATATTTTCGATAACGTGGATGAACGCTTCATTAATAGAGAACGACCATACCTCTTAATGACTCCCACAAATTTTTCATTTTTTTCTTTGCTGTTCTGTTTTAATTATTTGAGTTTCTATTGTATGTAAAATAAATAAATTAAAGTAAATAAAATTAAATAAATTAATTAAAATAAATTAAAAATAAAAAAAAACACCTGCGGTTTCATTAACACGAATGCTTTCTTTTTTAAATCCAATCAATAAATTTAATAAAATGATTACTTACCCCACGTTTTATACACCAGAAGGATATTGAAGCTTTGACAAAAAAATGGGTATATGAAAATTTATAAAATTTTTCTTCTTACATTTAGTGGAGGTAGTATGAATATTAACACAGGTAAACATCTGATATTTATATTTTTATTTTCAAAATTCAGTTCAATAAAATCAAAATATTAAAATTATATATTTTTAAGTCACGAGAATCACCATAAAATTAATTTGCTTGTAAATTCCGGCATTATTGCAACCAATCTGGAGTTTTTTGTTTTTTAAAACAAAATATAATAAATAAATAACGAAAGATGAAGATGCGTAGTATATTCCACCAAAAGTTTTTTCGGCTACCAAGAACAAATCAAGATATTGGTTTTTATCTGTAAAATCACAACAAAAGAATACCGTACTATCGTTATATATACGTATTGACAGGAAAGATTATTACAACATTATTATTACAAAGTTCTTTAAATAAAAAAGGAAGGAAAGAAGAGAAAGAGTAATATAGTTTCCTCCTAACACCTGATCAATATCATCAAAACAACTTTGGCCTTTTAAATAATAATTAAAAATATAATCATTATAAAAATATTATTATTATTCTGTGTAGATTCTTTTTATTAGGATAAAAAAGGATAAGATATGATATTCAATGGAAAAAATACAAGAAAACCAAAACGATAAATCACATGATCTAGTTTTATTTCTATTATTACATTGAACTTTTATTAATTGTTATTTAATAAATCAGTACTATAAGGGTTCAGTGTCTACACACAGTTCAATAAAATTTATAGACAACTATTGTATTAAGATCCAAAAAATTTTACTTTTCCGTGTGTACAGGTTTCAATATTTCAGTATCTTTTAATTCTAACAATGCACTTATTAGCTAAATATCAATTTGATAAGTACAAGAAAGTATGTCAGTGATTGTGAAAAAGAATTTCCTATCGGTTGGTTTGATTCACTACATATTTAATTTACAATCCTCAATTATTTATTAAATATGTTTAATATGGTATATAGTACTTTCTCCTTTTAAACTCGCTAACTATTTTTTCTTTGCAAAATTAAAACTTAGTTGAATATTCCTACACTTGTGGATATTTTTAAATCGTAAAATGTGGTGTCTAATTATAAATCTACTAAAATTAAATAATATGGAAATAATTCAGAAAAAAATAAAATTTAAAACTATTTTCAAATTTTTTTTTTTTAATATCGTTGATTGCTTCCGGGTATTTCAAGAATTTGTGGAAGTTGTCCATTTCGAAATTGTTGTTCGTTTCGAAATTGTTGTGAATTTCTATTTCTACGAATAATAAACGTTATAATAAAACTACAAGTAATCAAAACCGCTGCACCTATTCCTACCCCAAGTCCAATTGCCAAAGAGTTTGACTTTTTTGCAGGTGAAGTAGTTATAATAGGTGTAAAAGTTCTAGTAGGTGTAGTCGTAGTCGGTTTATTTTCAGTTGGGCTAAAAGTTGTAACCCATTTATTACTTTTTATATTATAAAGGTACACTTGACCAGAAGAAGAATACAATTTAGTATCCAAGTTGAATCCTAAAAAAAAATATGAAGCGTCATTAATATGATTGAAAAAATGGTTATTAAAAATATTAAGATCTATTTACCAAATGTAATTATCATAAAATCATAATATAAATTTGCAGTATGTCCATAAATGGATGGTGGAGAATTTTCTTCAGATCCAGATGGAATGGACCATTCGAAAGTATCTGTGTTTAACCTAGCAAGCTTAGGACTAACACTAGAAAAATAAGAACTTCCAGGAGTATAAGAACAACCACCAAATATAATAATATATCCATCCGGTGCTATTAAAAACATTTATTTTAATATAAATTTTTTATGTTTCAGAAATAACAAATAATTTGGATACTTACTTAACACAGAAGAAAAATACTGTCTTGAGTCAATTATATCACCAGTGGTAATCTTAGAATTAAATGCGACAATAAGTTATTATATATTACATTTATTTTATAAATAACATCAAAAATATATACCTTCTCTGACCATTCAAGATTAATAGTATCAAAGAGTTTAATCTATTTGAAAATGATAAAGAATTATATATTATATTAATATTTATGAAGATAATTTAAAAATGATTTATTAATTAATATCCAAATTGCTTACTTTGTTCATATCTACAAGAGTGAAATTTGCATCAGTAACTTGTTCTAATCCGCCAATATAAACAATAATTCCATTTGGCAAAATATTAGCTGTATAGTGAGAACATTTATTAGGAATATTTCCAGATATGCTTAAAGTTGTCCAAGTACTCGAAATAGTATTTAATACATTCATATCATCGTAAAGAAGTCCTGTACTGCTTGCTAAATTAGTGGCATTATATCCACCAAATATATATATTTTTCCCGAATTATCAATTACTCCTTCTATATCCTGTCTAGGAGGAACTGTATCACCACCAAGGTTTGATGCAGACCACGTAGAAGTAGAATAATCATACGTATAGACTAGATTTGAGTAATCATAATTATTATTTTTATTTAGCATGAATCCTCCATATAGATAAATTGTAGAATTATCCAAACTTAAAACAGTAGTTGCCCTCCATATATATACAGGAAGACTGTTTTCGTTAATTGACGTCCATGTTAATTTGTTATTTTCAAATGATGTTGACAAATCCAAATAGAATAATTCATATGTATAATCGATAGATCCGCCAAATACTAAGAGTTTATTGTCGATTATTACACTATTATGCAAGTATCTTTTAGGTGGGTTATAGCATAAAATTAAATTAATTAATAATAAAGTACAAAAAATAATTTTAAATAATTTAAATGGGATATACATATTTAATACATAAAATTATATAAAATATTAGGCTTTTTTTTTTTTAAAAAAAAATAAGAGTAAAAAATTTCGACTTTTTTTTTAGAAAGTTTTTAAATGTCTTCCGTGTCCGCTTAGTGTAACAAATTTCTCATTGATGAATTTCTTATTATTGATATTATTGACAACTCTTTGAACAAATCACTTACACAAGATTTCCAAATTTTACCAATATAACATGAACTTTGGCTCTAAAAATTAAAATGATTAAATTGCAAAAATGAAAAGGTGATACAAATTAAATCCAACGAAAATATTTTTGGGTTTTTTTTTGTTAATATTGATGCTCTAATTGCGGCCTCCGGATGTATCGGTATTATTATGGTATAAAATAGAAATAATAGGATATGATTTAAATAATTCTTTTTTTGAATTTGAATTTGAAATACATATTTNTCCATGTTAATTTGTTATTTTCAAATGATGTTGACAAATCCAAATAGAATAATTCATATGTATAATCGATAGATCCGCCAAATACTAAGAGTTTATTGTCGATTATTACACTATTATGCAAGTATCTTTTAGGTGGGTTATAGCATAAAATTAAATTAATTAATAATAAAGTACAAAAAATAATTTTAAATAATTTAAATGGGATATACATATTTAATACATAAAATTATATAAAATATTAGGCTTTTTTTTTTTTAAAAAAAAATAAGAGTAAAAAATTTCGACTTTTTTTTTAGAAAGTTTTTAAATGTCTTCCGTGTCCGCTTAGTGTAACAAATTTCTCATTGATGAATTTCTTATTATTGATATTATTGACAACTCTTTGAACAAATCACTTACACAAGATTTCCAAATTTTACCAATATAACATGAACTTTGGCTCTAAAAATTAAAATGATTAAATTGCAAAAATGAAAAGGTGATACAAATTAAATCCAACGAAAATATTTTTGGGTTTTTTTTTGTTAATATTGATGCTCTAATTGCGGCCTCCGGATGTATCGGTATTATTATGGTATAAAATAGAAATAATAGGATATGATTTAAATAATTCTTTTTTTGAATTTGAATTTGAAATACATATTTCGTTTATTTATTGAACCATCACGTCTTGCATGTGATTTGAGGAATGCTTTGGTTTTTTGTTCGTTTATTTAGGTTTCGTGTCGTGATATATATTCCTCAAGTCTCTATTTCACTATACTTCACTATAATTTCTTATATCAGCAAAACTCAGGTTCTGACTAATTTCAGATCTCACAATCTTATAATATTTATAATATTTGATTTTATTTTTAAGCAAAAGTTGTTTGTCTTAATACATTTATCTTTTTTTTTTGAGAGAGAGAGTGAGAGAGTAGTGATAATACTACTAGGTATAACATCTTATAACCTTTTCTTTTTCAACAAATTGCTTTTCTCTATTATAATGTTTACTATAATTTAATTTTTCAATATTTTATTTCGTGTCATGTCACGTTTACAATTTCACCTTTGGTAAAACTTCGAAAAGATTTTTTTGTGTAACTTTAACAATATCCGCAAAGAGATAATCGTTTTCAATAACGTGGATGAATGCGTTTACAACTTCATTAGTAGAGAGTGTACCATGTCGCTTAATGACTTCTGCAAAATCAGGATTTTTTTCTATTGCTACTTTAACCATTGCAGTTTCTATTGTATGTAAAATAAATAAATTAAAATAATAAAATTAAATAAATTCAAAAAAAAAAATTAGAAAATACCTGCAAAATAAGGCGCAATTGCATTAACACGAATGTTTTCTTTTTTTAAATTATACAATGCTCGAGTAAATCCAATTACCTAATGTATGAACAAAGAACAAAATGCTACATAAATATATTTTTAATAAATTTAATAAAATGGTAAATTTCAATGATCTTATCACTTACCCCACTTTTTGCGGCGCTATACACCGGAGCCACACTCCAAGGATTTACTCCAGACATTGAAGCTTTGACAAAAAAAAATGTGGATATTAAAATTTATAAAATTTTTCTTCCTTACATTTTGTAAATAAATAAATATCAAATATTTACCTGTGTTAATAATCACACCACCACCACGTTTTTTTAAAAATTTAATTCCTATTTGAGTTCCTTCAATGACTGCAGTTAAATTAACATTAATAGTTTTAATAAAATTACCTAAGAATAAAATAAAATAAAATAAAATATTAAAATTAATAATAATTATTGTGGCTATATATATATATATATATATATGGCGGTGTGCTCACGAGAATCATCATAAAATTCATTTGCTTGTGCAATTCCGGCATTATTGCAAACAATCTGGAGTTTTTTGGGGGGAAAATAAAATATAATAATAATGATAATAATAAATAAATAATAATAAATATGTAATAATAATAATTAATAATTAATAATAATTAATAAATAATAATAATATAATAATGGTGACGATGATGATGAATAATGAAGTAATATTTTGTACATACGTCAATTCCACCAAAAGTTTTTTCGGCTACCAAAAACAAATTAAGATATTGGTTTTTATCTGTAACGTCACAAAGAACGAATACTGTACTATCTTTATGTCTATATAATACAAGAAATATTATTACAAGATTATTACAGGATTATTATTACAAGTTCCTTTAAATAACGAAAGAAAGGAAGGAAGTTATTTATATAAAGAAAGAAATACTCTTTATTTAATCCTTCAGCAAGTTTTTCTCCTAACACTTGATCAATATCACCAAAAACAACTTTGGCCCTTTTAAATAAAATTAAAATATAATCATTCTGTGAGAATACAATAATGTAATTGATAAAATTAAAAGATCATAAAATTTGCCCACCCAGAGGTTACTAAAGTTTTAACCAAGGAAGCACCAATTCCACTTGAACCACCAGTGATTACTGCAACTTTATCTTTGATTCTCATTTTTTTTTTTTTTTTAAAAAAAAAAAAATTAAAAAATTTTTTTNATAATAAATAAATAATAATAAATATGTAATAATAATAATTAATAATTAATAATAATTAATAAATAATAATAATATAATAATGGTGACGATGATGATGAATAATGAAGTAATATTTTGTACATACGTCAATTCCACCAAAAGTTTTTTCGGCTACCAAAAACAAATTAAGATATTGGTTTTTATCTGTAACGTCACAAAGAACGAATACTGTACTATCTTTATGTCTATATAATACAAGAAATATTATTACAAGATTATTACAGGATTATTATTACAAGTTCCTTTAAATAACGAAAGAAAGGAAGGAAGTTATTTATATAAAGAAAGAAATACTCTTTATTTAATCCTTCAGCAAGTTTTTCTCCTAACACTTGATCAATATCACCAAAAACAACTTTGGCCCTTTTAAATAAAATTAAAATATAATCATTCTGTGAGAATACAATAATGTAATTGATAAAATTAAAAGATCATAAAATTTGCCCACCCAGAGGTTACTAAAGTTTTAACCAAGGAAGCACCAATTCCACTTGAACCACCAGTGATTACTGCAACTTTATCTTTGATTCTCATTTTTTTTTTTTTTTGAAAAAAAAAAAAATTCAAAAATTTTTTTATGATAAAAAAAGAACAAAAAAAGGAATTTTTATGTAATAATAATTTAATTATATTATAATGTATATTTTAAGAAAAAGATTTACGAAAAACTGTAAGATCGAAAACTTCAAATCACATGAAGTGGATTGATGTCACTCCATTTTTTTTATCTTTCTATAATAGGACTTTTTCTGTAATTATTGTTATTATTATTACAGTATTAATAAAACTCACTCACTTAATTCAGTATTAATAAAACTCACTTAATTAAACTCTTCACACTTTATTATCACACCAAGAAAAATGGTAGAATATCAGGAATCACATACAATACACAAGATAAGAAGATAATGAAAACTTAGTAATAATAATGATGATGATGATAAAGATAAGATTACTAATATACATTCTTTCTATAAATAACAGTGGTAATAGTAATAATAATAATTGACCAACAGGATAAATCTTATGTTTGCTATATATCTTGCAGATGACATAATTTGAGAACACAATTTGAGAACACAATTTTAGGGAGCTTTTCTAGGTTACACATGCAAATATGCAACAATATCAACAACAATACACAATAAATAATAAAAAAAACAGAACTTCTCAATAAAGCAACTGCACAAATGCAGTGATTGTGAGTCGGAAATAGTTATTTCGAGAATAACCTCTTTTTTACCCATAAATAGCACAATAATTAAATAATTATACAATTAACCACAATTAATTATATTATTTAATTATAAATAATTATCTTATCTTAATTATCTTACTATATTTATATTATATTATTTAATTATATATAATTAAAAATTATATCCACTAAATTATTTAACGTCAGGATTTTCAGGATTTCTTTCAAGTGTATATTAAAAATTATTAAATATTGTTATGTGGCTAATCCACAATATCAGAAATTTTAATGAGGCAGAGGCTTTCCTATCCCATATATCAAAAAGAATCAAATAAAAAGAATCAATCACAATCAAGGTTAGAACCTCATGACCAAACCCATAAATGGCGTTTGATATCAATCAACAAACAACAATAAACCCTGATAAATTCGATAAATTCCCACGATGCAGATCTTTAAGCTTCTTTTCCTTCTCTTCAATCTGTTATATATATATATATATCTATATATATTTCTCTTGTAATCAATAATATTTATAATAAAAAATTAAAAATATGACTCAAATACATCCTTTTGCTATTGTATCAAATGGAAGGATTTGGGCGGTACAGCAAAATAATCAAGCTGAATCTACTACTTCACCAAAATGTGCTTTATTTCGTCTTCGGAATTTAAAGGTATCAAACATTATTTCCTTTTTTTTTTACATTTTATTTTATATTTTTTTATTATTATTATTATATTTTTGTCTAAATTTTTTTTATTATATTTTTATTTATTTTTTTATTTATTTATTTTTTTTTAATATTTTTAAATATTTTTATTAAATTTTAAGGGACCGATTGATGAAGTATCTTTATCTCATGCAATATTACTTCCTAATGATATTCGAGAAAATTTCGATTTTGAAGTTTCAGAATATGATGGCACCGCAGCCACTGTAAGTATTTGATTAATTATTAATTGACAATAATATCATTTACAATAAATATTTATTGATAATATTTACAATAATAATTATGATATTAATTATGATAATAATAATAATTATAATTAATTATTTTGACAGGTTAAAATCAGTTTTAAAGATACATCTCATGAACATTTAGTTCAACGATTGAGTATTTTTCCAGGAATTAGTAATCTTTCTGTAAATGGATTTTATGATTGGTTACCTCTTGATTCTACTACAGTTCAATGTATGCATCCTCGTCCTGCAACGGAATCAACTACCACCACGTCATCTACAAGATCATTAAGAGGAGTAGGAGGAGTAAGAGGAGGAGGGGTAGGAATTGGAATTGGAGGAAGAGGAATAAGAAATGATGGACCAATTCCAATTGAAGCAGTTGATAGAATGTTAGATCAAATAAATCATGGTGAAGAATTTAATGCTAGATCATGTTTACCATTAATTTTTCCCGGTACAACTTTAACTTCTAATGAAGATGATGGAACAAGCATTGTTTGGGGTGAAGATTCAATTAGAAATCTTTCTACAACAATTAATACGGTTAACTTTTTGATATTTGCGAGTGCCAAAAGATTTGTACATAAAGTAATAATTAATTAATTATTATTATTATTACTATTATTATTATTATTATTATTATTATTATTATTATTATTATTATTATTATTATTATTATTATTTGTTATTATTATTATTATTTGTTATTATTATTAATATTAAATTAACGAGAATGAGTTTATTATTTATAAAATAATTTATAGGGAAGGGATAGATTTCTTGTGCTTGTCGTAAGAATTTTAAATACTTTGAAAAGTATTCCAATACTTGGTAAAACGATTATGAATATTGAGGAATCAATAGGTGGTAAAATTGGTGGAGATTTCTTTAAGGAATATTACCAAAATTTAGATCAACTTTTAATTGAATTGGAACAAGCATTAGGAGAAATAATTATATCTTTGACTGAAGGTCGATACGATAAATTAAATGGTAAAATTATTATTAATATTAATATAAATAATATTATTTTCATTCTTTATCATTTATTATCATCTATTTATTAATATTTATATTTATTTATTTATTTATTAATACTAATAATAATAATATTTTCTTCTTCATCATATTATTATGATTGGTAGAACATTTTCGTCAAATTAAAGATGTGATTTCTCGTATACTTTTAATTGTTAAAGCAAGTAATAAAGAATTAGATGCGTTAACTGAATATGTTTCAAAGATGAAAAATAGAAAAGAATATACAGATATTGTTTTTAAAGGAGCATTAGCGTAAGTAATTATTATTTATTCTAATTTATATATTTTTTATTTAATTTAATCTGTTCTAATTTTTTTATAAATATTTTTTATTTTATATATTTTTATTTATTTTAAATTATTGATTTTAAATTATTTATTTATTTTAAATTATTTATTTTAAATTATTGATTTTAAATTATTTATTTATTTTAAATTATTTATTTTTAATTATTGATTTTTAATTATTGATTTAATTATTGATTTTTAAAGTGGAGTAGCTGTTTCTGCAGGAATAATGGGTACCATCGTGTTGAATCCTACTAACATAGTGAAAAGATTTTTATTTTCGGTGAGCAAAAATATATTAAATTACAATTTATTAATTAAATTATTATTATAATAATAATAATTAATAATAAAATAATTATATTTATTTATTTAATTTATAGAGAACCGCAGCCTTATTAAGTACACTTGGATTTGCTAGTATCAGTGGTGCAGCGTATTTACTTAGTAATCATTATAAGAAAAATATAGCTCGTTATGAACAAGCACAAAATAATTTAGAAAGGTTAGAAAAATTATTAACTAGAATGGAAGATTCAAATGATTATTATTTTTATTTAAATGATAATCAATATCCTGGTAAAGCTGAAATTTTGATTGACCTTCTTAATGAATTTAAAGATGAAATTTGTAAAATACGTCTTCCAAATGAATTATCATCAACTACTTCCACTACTACTACTTCTTCTTATATTACTAATAATATTCATGAAAATTAGAATTAATCTTAATATCATCTCCGTCGTCATAATAATATACATTTTCTTTTTTTTTAATACATTTCTCTCTCGCTATTTATTGTTTTACTATAATTGATATATATCTTTTATGTATATATAGAAAATTGATATATGTTCGTTTTTCCCAAAAGACATATGTCACTGATGTCATAATTTAATTTATAATTACATAATTCTTATAATTCTTATAATTCTTAATTAATTAATGATATTAATAATCGGGTTACACAAATGCATATATTATAATTTTAGCATAATGTATAGCAATTTTTTTCTACTTAGAATATTCCTATTAAAAAAATTTGGTTTCACAATTGTTATTAAATCAAGAATATACAAAATATACAAAACAATAATTTATCAATTTTTGGTCATTTGGTTATTCGGTCACTTGATCTGTGATGTAACTTTGATGGAATACATCTATCATAAGACCATTTAATCTAATTAATTAAAAATAATTTAATTTATGACAAATTATTTACACAATGTGCGTGTTTTTAATGTTGTGTTGTTGGTTTAATGTACGTTTAATGTTTTGGTGGTGCAAAAGATGATTTACTATATTTAGGTTTTTCAGTCACAAGTTAAATAAAATTTGGTAATTTTAAATCAATTTGAATTATTAATATTAAACATTGTGATAATATTTATTATTTATTATTTACGTATTTAAAAAAAATTTAAATAATGATATATATTATATATTTTAATGTAAATGATATGCTGCAACGAGTAAATTATTTATTATTATTATCTAAGCTATATATTTTAAAAATTTTAATTTGTCCAAAATCAAGAAACTATTTGTAAAAAAAAAAATATATATATATATTTTTCTAATAAAGAAAAAAAAGAAAAAACGAGAGAAATCATTTACTTATTATATAAAAAGAAAAAAAAAAAAAAGCTTGAGTAAAAAATTTACTGGTTGTTAAAAGAGAGAGAGAGAGAGAGAGAGAGAGAAAGAGAACAGAATGTATCATTCAAATTTATAGAGAAATATAAAGAAAACATATTCATATTTTTTTTTATAGACATATTTCAGAAATCCCATCAATTTCGGTGGATGTTTCTAAAGGAGATAAAGGTATATTTTGAATATTTTGAATATTTTGAAGATTTGGAATAGTATTAGAAATGTGATGTGGTTGAGGATATATTCCTAATGGCATTCCCGACATTCCTGGTATCCCTGAAATTCCTCCTTGTTGCCCCGATTGTTGTTGTTGCTGTACATTATTATTACCACTTCCATTATCTTGATTATCATCTATTCCTTTTTGCCTTTGATGTTCTATGAATACAGCGTTAATGGCCATAATGTCTTTGGTAAGTTCTCGTTCATTAGAGATTGATTCATTAAACATCACTACAAGTTTTACATTATGAACTGAAAAAATTTGTTGAAAAAGATCAAATGCAAAACGACAGAGTCGATCACGATGAGTAATTACAACTTCNAAAAAAAAAAAAAAGCTTGAGTAAAAAATTTACTGGTTGTTAAAAGAGAGAGAGAGAGAGAGAGAGAGAGAAAGAGAACAGAATGTATCATTCAAATTTATAGAGAAATATAAAGAAAACATATTCATATTTTTTTTTATAGACATATTTCAGAAATCCCATCAATTTCGGTGGATGTTTCTAAAGGAGATAAAGGTATATTTTGAATATTTTGAATATTTTGAAGATTTGGAATAGTATTAGAAATGTGATGTGGTTGAGGATATATTCCTAATGGCATTCCCGACATTCCTGGTATCCCTGAAATTCCTCCTTGTTGCCCCGATTGTTGTTGTTGCTGTACATTATTATTACCACTTCCATTATCTTGATTATCATCTATTCCTTTTTGCCTTTGATGTTCTATGAATACAGCGTTAATGGCCATAATGTCTTTGGTAAGTTCTCGTTCATTAGAGATTGATTCATTAAACATCACTACAAGTTTTACATTATGAACTGAAAAAATTTGTTGAAAAAGATCAAATGCAAAACGACAGAGTCGATCACGATGAGTAATTACAACTTCCGAAACAAGACCTCGACAAGCGTAATCTAATAAATGTTTAAGTCCCGGTCTTTTAAAGTTTACACCTGAACCGATATCACTAATAAGTTCATAATTTGGAAATCGTGAAAGTAAAACCTGTTTTTGTTGTTCGAGATCTTCTTTTTGCTTACTATTAGATACGCGCGCATAAAGGAATCCATTCCTTGGTCTTGAATTATTAGCAATAGCATTATTGGTATTATTAATATTATTGGTGGCAAGGTTACTTCTACCTACTCCACCACTACCACCATTATTAGTTGCTAATTCCGGGAATAGGGATGAAAGATCGTAAAGACGCGTTCCGGAAGGTGATGTAGTTGCAGATATTTTTCCTTGTTTAAGCCAACGACGTAATGTATCAGATGAAACGCCAAGTTTCTTGGTTGCCTTATGAGCTGAAAGATGCATTTTACTTATTTTACTATTTCGGAATGAATTAAATGAGTTGTATAATTGAATGAATTTGTTAATTAAATAAATTATTTTTTAAAATATTTCTTATATGTTTGTTTTGTTTATCTTATATGTGAATATTGTGAATTATATATGGAATTTATTCGGATTGTGAATGAATCAGTGTTCGAACCTTATGAATTTTATGGATTTTATGGATTTTATGGGTTTTATGGGTTTTATGGATTTTATGAATTTATGAATTTTATCGAAAGAAAAAAAAGTACTAGAGTATTTAAATCGTTAAAATAATCGGTGAATTTTTTTTTTAACCTGAAAATTAATTTTTTTTTTTAACTTGAAAAAATTTTTTTTCTAACGATAGAAGAGATGGGATGTATCCTTTTATATAAATCTCAGACGTTTCTCATTACTAAGCATAAAGATCATAAGGCAGTACTAAGAATGCAGAGTTATTAAGTAATATTATGCAAATGTATTTTTAATCACCAAGGAATTACTAATCATGATAATCAATAAGTATTATTAAGCAGCCATCGGAAATAAATGTACCGAAGTTTCCATAAGGATGAAAATTTTATCCGAATCCGTGAAAATGAAAAAATGATATAAATATGACCAGATAAAAAACAACTGAAATTAAAACTCAAATAATATTCAAGGAAAATTTTAAAAAATTTCAAAGGATGGAATCCTCAAACGACTTTGAACTAATTGAAATTCCTACTGCTACCATCTTATTATCAGAAGAAGTAGAAGAGAAGGAAATATCACACGAAATTATTGAATCTGCTACTACCGCATTGGAAAATATGCAAATTCAGGAAAAAGGAGAAAATGAAGAAAGTAATAACGACAGTAATAGTAGCAATAATATGCAAATTGGGGAAGTGGAAATACAAGAAAATAATGATTCAGAAATTTATTTCATAATTTCTCGTCATCGTCAACGTCATCACCACCATCATCATCATCATCGTCACAGAGGATTGCACGGACATCATGGTATCCTTAATAATAAAAGAAATCATCATAATATAAGAAAAGTAATAATTGGAAAAAATCATCATCATCATCATCATCATCATCACGATGAAAAAGCAAGACATTATATTAGAATGATGAAATATGGAAAAGGAAGAAGAAATATTATCACCACCGCTACTACTACTACTGAATTATTGGATTCAGATGATAAAATTGATAAAATTGATAAAATTGATAAAATCGATAAAATTGTGGAAATTCGAAAATTGAAACGTTGTCATAATAAGAATGGAACAATCAAAGGTTCATTACATCATCATCATTGTCTTCGCGGTATTAATAGACATTTACATAAGCATTCTATTAGTAATAACAACAATAATAATAATAACAATATTGATGGTGATGAAAGAATGAGGCGAAAAATTGGTCATCACAATGGATTTCATTACCATGGACATCATTTTCATCGACATCATAGTGTTTAATCTGAAAAAATGAATTCATTATTTGATTTTTTTTTATTATTATGTAGCATACTTTTAAAAATTCATATTTCATAGGAAAAAAGAAAAAAAAAACAAATAAATAAATAAAAAAATAGTATATATTATATAAAAATATATAATTTAATAAAAAATATTAAATTTTGGAAAATGATTTTTTTTTTTTGATAATTAAAAAAAAAATGTGTTGATTTTTTTACAAAGTATAATTCGAAAGCAAATTATTTATTTTCATAAAAGACACTTATTAATAATTCTAACCACTCTCTTAATCATCTAACCACTCTCTAGGAACGAAAGTCCAAATCGTCCCTAAAACACCCATTATTACACTAATCACCAAGATAAACAAATTCAACCTAATTTCATTTTTTGGTAAAGTACTACCAAATATTTTTAAATTGCATAATAATGGAAATATTAAGGAGATTAGGAATGAAAATAATGAACCGAGTAATGACTAATAAAAAAAAATAATAATAATAAATAATAAAAATAATGAAAACAAATTGTTAATAATAATAATAATAATAATTTTTTTCTTTCTTTAACACAAATAAAATATTTCTTTAAATAAAAATAATTCGTCATCTTACCACAGCACGATCGAATTTAGGAAATAATATAGCGGTACTCACGACAAGAAAACTAATAAACGTTCTTGATATAATCATAAAAACTGTTTTTACTATTTGCGATCGAAATAAAATACGCAAGTAAGGAATGTTGAGGAATGTGACTTCGACACTTAAATTAATTGGTGTCAATGTGAGAGGATATTTAGAGAGTGGATTTATCACCGTTAACCAGACCACGATAGAATTTAAAAATAAACTATAACCGGGCGTTACCATAAGATTTTGCGTAATCTGAATGCATCATTAAATAAAAATTATAAAATAAAACATAAAATAAAAAAAAAAAACAGGAGATAATAAAAGGTAAATTTAATATATATAAAAATAATTAAAAAAAAAAAAAAAGACACGAAAAAAATCAAAAAAATAAAATTACTTCTTGCATGGTTTGTGATCCAAACATTAAATATCCGCTCACGGCTACAGTAATATAGAAAGTGCTGGTGATAGAATAACTTGAATTCACCATTTTTCTATACTCATTTGGCTTTTCCATATCTCTATATAACGAAGGAAATATTGCATGACCCGTAAACCCGGCATTAATAAGTCCAAAGGCTAATGGCACCGCAATCCATTTCTGTGGCCAAAGATATGTATCCATTGGTTGTATTAAACTTCCTGGTGAATCTAACTTGGTAAATCCATCAAATAATAATACTAAAGCTAAAGCCGCTGTCGCAATTATTCCAAAGAATGATGTATAAGAGAGGTAACGAATTGGCAACCACGTTGTTGGTGTAATTATGAGGAACAGAATAAATTTTAATTGGGTTAAATCAGATTGGGGAAAAAGTGTCTTGAGCGAGTCGCCCGCCAATATCATCAAGGCAACGCTTTTTTTTCGTATTGTTTTTATATGGTTTTATATTGTTTTTTTTTTTAGTAATGTTTATAAGAAAATAATCCTTTTATCCAACATTTTCTTATATTTTTAAAGAACAAGAATATTAATTTCGAAATATTTATTAATACTTACGTGGCATTATATAAATCCATTAGAAATATCGTCCCTATAAAATATTTTCCTTTATTTCCATAAGCTAAATAGGCAAGATCCACATATGAAAGACATGTTCGGTCTACGTCCAAGCAATTTTTTAGAATTTTTGCAGTATAATTTGTTGACATCGAACAAAATAAAAATACTGAAATTCCAATAATCCATCCCGTATGTTTGAAAGCGAAAGGTAACGCAAGAATTCCAATTCCCATTAAGATATTCTATATTTTAAAAAATATTTAAACAACATTTAATAAAACCCTTTTTTATAAATTACGATCATCAAATATTGTTTTAACTTACAACAGCATTGAAAATTGTTTGCTTTACTGTAGATTTTTCAAGATCCATTAAACTTTTATAATTACTTGCATCTTCCAATTCTGAAGTACGATGAATCAATGGTGTTTGTTCGGTTTCAATTGTAACTGTGCCACCCGTATCAGATTCAGAAAGACGACGAGATGGAACATATACTTCAATCTGATTTCCTAAATTTGCACTTGGATATTTTTGACTTCTCGAATTTGATGATGCCCGTGATTTTATTAAAGTGGGAAAATTATCATGAAGATTTTTAATATTTTTACTGCCAATGTTTACGTTTTCGTCACAAGTTATATTATTATTATCATTATCCTCATCGGTTTCGGTTTCGTAATTGTTTACATCGGAAGATGTACGATGATCCATTTTTACATATACTATATATGTTTTTTTTTGTATATTTTATATTTTATGAATTGAACTTATAAAGAGCAGACTTTTATTAAAAATGAGCGAATCCTATTTAAATAAATTGATGGGGGAAATATCCGGAGAACGTGATAAGTGT
The DNA here is from genome assembly GCA_003547095.1 of Diversispora epigaea. Classification (NCBI taxonomy): domain Eukaryota; kingdom Fungi; phylum Glomeromycota; class Glomeromycetes; order Diversisporales; family Diversisporaceae; genus Diversispora; species Diversispora epigaea. Next base: position 220,566 of record PQFF01000388.1, read on the forward strand.
TAATGGAATTTAAAGACTTTTTTTAGAAGACGTTAGTATTTAAATCAACTTTAATTACTTATCTTGCACAAAATGGAGATATTATATAAAATATTTTAAGGTGGTACAAAGCATTATTAAGCAACTAATAATAAAAAACGGCCAATTTTCGGAATGAAACTTTATATATTATACTATATTATATATAATATAGAAAATTTCATTCCGACAATTGGCCCATATGCCTTAATGTTAATGAATTCATTTCACATTTTCATTGAATAGCTTAAATTTGTATAATAAATTTAATTTATTTTTGATTGTTCGTTAATTTATTTTATTTATTACTTGTTACAAATAACTTTTTTAAAAAAATGCATCTTTTATTGGCGTGTGTTATGTTTAAATCATAAATTAGATAAAGTTCAAACGTGAACAAATAAAAAATTAAAACTGAAAAAAGCAATTATAATATCAGAAAATTTTTTAAAAAAATGCAAAAGTTGAATACGAAACACCGCAAATGAAACCATAGTTATTTATACAATTTAAATAAACTTGGCATTTATGAGAAAGTAAAGGACTAACAAAGATATCGCATTCGTTCAAAATCAAAGATCCGACTATTATTTAAAATTTGCACTATTTTATTTATTTGGTGAAATTGAGAACTTAACAGCTGCTAATTTAAAATTTATGAGAATATGTTGAAATTTATCTTACACAAGATAATATATTTTTGTTTAAATCATTAAATAGAATAGACGTGATAGTATTATAACAGAATATATAGAATTCATATTACATGCTTCGAGTATACTTATGGCAAATATGTTCATTAAAAAAAGTTCTGTTAGTTCTTAGATCGTTCATTGTTAAACCATTGTGAAAAAAAAATAAAAAAGGTTAATAACATTATCTTAAATTATTGTCCGAAGGACATTCTTGGTCTACGTACTATGAAAACTATTAACCACCACGTGATGTCTGCCTGTTCACTTTCGAGAAGCTGATTGGGTGTTTATATGATCAGTCTTATCACGAGATAATGTTTGTCATCCTATCTTTAATTTTTGATAAAATCTTAAATTTGCTCCGGACTTACAATGGTTCCCGTTTCCTAGTACCAAGCTATCATTACACTCCTCCAGATACTCTAAGAACCTCTTCTCTTTTTTTATAAATAATAAAAGCTGCAACTACAATTAAGATTAGAATAATAACTGCACCACCAGTTGTAAGTCCAATAATTAAAGCTTTTGATGATGATTTTTTGGTTGGATTATTAATAATAGGAGGATAACCCATTTACTACTTGTTATGTCATAAAGATATACATCTGAATTATATGTGGATGTACTATTTCCTAAAAAATTTAAATAAAATGTCATTTATTAAATTTAAAAAAATGACTATATATTAAAATATACTTACCATTTAAGAAACCAAATGTAATTATCATATAATTGTAATATAAATTTGCTCCATGTCCACTAATGGATGGTGGAGAATTGATTTTGGAACTTTCTGGAATGGACCATTCAAAAGGAGATTTATTTGTATCCAATACAGCGAGGTTTGGACTAACTGGCTTGATAATTTTCCCTTTCAATTCAATTGTACAACCTCCAAATATAACAATATACCCATCTGGTGCTATATAAAATATTTAATGTATTTTAATTTAAATTTATGTTTTAAAGATAAAAAATGATTTAAATAAATTGGTCACTTACTTAACACAGAAGTATGAAAAAACCTTGAATCAATAGTTTCACCGGTGGAATTCTTAAAATTAAACATATTATATTTATTTAATTAAAATATTTTATATATTTTTAATATCAAATACATACCATTTGTGACCACTCATATTTATTAGTATCAAAAAGTTTAATCTATTTGAGAATAGTAAAGAATTAAATATCAATATTCATAAAGTAATTTTATTTATTTAAATTGCTTACATTATTTATATCTTTAGGAATTGCGTTTGTAGTATTAGCAAGATATCCGAATTCGAATCCACCAATATAAACAATAATTCCATTTGATAAAATATTAGCTGAATAACCACCGCATCGTGGAGGAAGATTTTCGGATATGCTTAAAGTAGTCCAGGTCATCGTGATGGAATTTAATGTATTCATATCATTGTAAAATGTTCCTATATATTCTGATTCTGCCATATTATATCCACCAAATATATATATATAATTCCTAAACTATCAATTACTCCTCTTGTAGCCTGTCCGGCAGGAGGAATATCACCAGTAATTGATGGCTTATCCCATTTTTTAGTAGAATAATTATATGTATAGATTAGGGATGAATAATCAAAATCTTTATTTTTATTCTTCATGAATCCTCCAATTAAAAATATTGTAGAATTATCTGAACTAACGCTAGCAGTTGAATATGATGTGGATATGGGAAGATTCCCTTCGGGAATTAAATTCCATGATAAGTTTGTATTATCAAATGACTTTAACAAATCCAAATAAAATAATTCGTATGTATAATCATTTTCGGTTTTTAATCCACCAAATATTAAGAGTTGATTATCGATTATTACACTATTATGATTGGCTCTGTTGCGTGGTTGATAACATAAAATAGGATTTATTAATAAGAAAATGCAAAAAATGAATCTGAGAGAGCGATACATGCTTTATGGATTCTATAAAATTTATATTATCTTTATAAAAAGAAAGTCTCATGAAAATATTGAGTAGTGCAAAATGAATAACGTTTTTTAAGCAGGAAATCAAGCCTTTTAGTCTTAGAGGATCTTATAATACCCAAATATAGTAGTTAATGCAAATTCAGGAAATAATACAGTTGGACTAAATAATAAAAAAAACTATTTTTACTATTTTGCGTTTGAAAGAAAATATGCACAGTATGAAAGGAATATTAAAGAATGTAACTAATGTAACTTCAAACACTTTAATTACTTGGTGAGAAGATATTTTGAGAGTAGATTTATCACAATTAACCAGACCACAATAGAATTTAAAAAATAAACTATAACCCGTAAGATTTTTCGTATTCTGAATTGCATTAATAAATTAAAAAAACACGAGATAATAAGATGAATTTAATATTAAAAAAATAAATACGAGATATAAAGATGCTAATCCGCCAGTGTAAAATTTTATCAAAAAAAAATTTTTTTACTAAGTATTTGAAAATAAATAATTTATATATATTCAGTATACATTTTTATATTTTTCAATTTTTATTTCTATAAAATTATTTACCATTAAAAAATCAAAAAAGAGGAAATCTTCTTAAATTACGTAATTTTTGCAAATTTTAAACAATTTAGGTATTATATTAATATTCTGTATTTTTTTACAAGAATATGTTAATATATGTAAAAGAGTATATATTGATAAAGTTTGAGACTCCTAATTAATAATTTTACTAAGCAAAAAAATGCGGGCGATTTTGCTAAAATTTTGCAATTTATAATGTTTATAATTATTTTAAAGAAATTTAAAATTTTTAAAGTTATATTAAAAAATAAATTCAATCCCAAAATTTTTTTAAAATTTTTTTTAATTAATTAGATCAAAAATTAACAGATATTACTGAGATTTGGGTGGCATGGCATTCCCGTTGATTGGTAGATTAGCAATTAATAAAAAAAATAAAAAATAACGTGTTTAGGGATAACAGAGGATGAAGGTAAACAAGAAGAGAAAATATAAAAATAGCTGCGGTTGGGAAGAAGAAAAAGAGATTCCCTTCTCGCGAAAACATTTTCTTTATTCACATATACTTAAAAATTAATAAATAATTTCTTAATAATCTTAGTAATAACAAAATGGTTTCGAAATAATCTTAATAGTAGATAATTTTGTAACAATTAATAATAATAAATAATTTCGTATAGCAATAGGGATAAGATACGCCAATGCAATAATATATCTCTATTGTTGTATTTCTGTAATAAATCTTTATAATTCTTTTAATAAACTACTTTATATTTCTTGGCAAGTTACCTCCAAAGTCTATTAAATTTCGGCAGTGTACGAAGTAGATACTTTTATTCCACTTACTCATCGTACCTTATTACACGTAATTATTGTTTGTAAGCAAGTTTTGATCGACTGATAGCCTGATCTTACTGTGTTTCGCAATATTGCACAAGGAAAAGTGTGTTAGTAATATATTTAATCATCGTGTAAGTCACCTGAGACTGATTGACGTAACTTCTGCGCAGACCGCGACAGTACAGTGAACCCTACAGATGCACCCCTCGGGGAATCAACATTAAGATGTATTTATAGAGGAAATGCATTTATAGAGGGAAATTTACTAAGTATTATTATGTATGGGACTTGAGCAAGGGTGCATTTATAGAGGGATGCACGTGCGTTCACTGTAAATCCATTAAATAATAAAGCTTCTGTCGCAATTATTCCAACGAATGATATATAAGAGAGGTAACGAATCAGCGGAATTAACAACGTTGTCGGCATTATTATGAAGAACACAATAAATTCTAATTGGATTAAATCAGATTAGAGAAAAAGTGTCTTGAGCGAGTCGCCCGCCAACATCATCAAGGCAACACTTTTTTTTCGTATTGTTTTTATTTAGTTTATATTGTTTTTTTTTGTAATGTTTATAAGAAAATAATACTTTTATCCAACATTTTCTTATATTTTTAAAGAAAAAGAGAATTAATTTCGAAATATTTATTAATACTTACGTGGCATTATATACCATATAAGCTAAGTAAGCAAGATCCACATATGAAAGACATGTTCTACGAATTTTTAGAGTTTTTGCAGTATAATTTGTTAACATCGAACAATAAAAATACTGAAATTTCAATAATCCATCATGTATGTTTGAAAGGGAAAGATACCGTAAGAATTCCATATTTTGATAAAAATATTCAAACATTTAAGTACTTTAAATAAAACTTTTTACAAAGTAACATCATCAAATATAATTTTACTTACTACAGAATTGAAAATTGGTTGCTTTACTGTAGAAAAATTGTTTGCTTTATCTTCCAATTTCGAAGTACTATGAATCAATAGTGTTCGTTCTGTTTCAATTGCTTTGTCACCCGTATCGGATTCAATATTATTTACATTTGAATCTTCAGAAAGACGACGAGATGGAACGTATACTTCAATCCAATTTTCTAAATTTGCACTTGGATATTTTTGACTTCTCGAATATGATGATGCCCATGATTTTATTGAAGTGGGATGAGGATTTTACTTCCAATATTTGCGTCACAAGTTATATTATTATCATTATCATCGTCAGTTTCGTTATTGTTTGAAGCATTAGAATTAAAAGATTACGATGATATTTATAATATTTAGGATTTTTTGCATATATATATTTTTTTGCATATTTTATATTTCATAAATTTGATTTATAAAGAGAAGACTTTTATTAAAAATCAGCGAATTTTATTTATATAAATATCCGGAGAACGTGAGAAGTGTTAATGTAATTCAAAGACTTTTTTAGAAGACGTCAGTATTAATTTTCATTAATTTAAAGACAGGATCGTCGGGAAGAGTGAGCATGCGCAACAACACTATTGCTTGTTACAAACAACTTTTTTAAAAAATGCATTACATTCTTTATTGATATGTGATTATAAATTAGATAGAGTTCAAACATGAAAAATGAAAAATCTCAAATTAAAAATGAAGAATGCAATTATAATATCCAAAATTTTTTTTAAAAAAATAATATATATATAAAGTTGAAATACGAAACACAGCAAATGAAACCATAGTTATTTATATAATTTTAATAAACTTGGAATTTATGAGAAAATAAGACTAGAATACGAGACAAAGATATAGTTCAAAATCAAAGATCCGACTATTATTTAAAATTTGCACTATTTTATTTAGTGAAATCGCTAATTTAATTAACATTCATGAGAATATGTTGAAATTTATCTTACACAAAGATGATATAATATCTTTTTGTTTAAATCATTAAATAGAATAGACGTGGTAGGAATATATAGAATTCATAGAATATATAGAATACATATTACATACTTCGAGTACACTTATTCCAAATATTTTAATATTATTCATTAAAAAAGTTCTGTTAGTTCTTTGATCGTTTATTTGTTAACCCATTGTGAAAAAAATAAAAAAAAAAAAGGTTAATAACATGATCATAAATTATTCTAAGCTAGATAAAACATTGGCACTAGATAAGAAATAGTTGTTCTTTTATTAATCCATAATTCATAAATGTATGAATTATTCAATTTTAAACATTATCATGCTCTTCCAGATATTCTAAGAACTGTTTCTCTTTTTTTTGTAAATAATAAAGGCTATAAAACAATAACTGCTGCGCCACCAGTTGTAAGCCCAATCATTAAAGCTTTTGATGGTGATTTTTTGGTTTGATTATTAATAATGACAGGAGGATTAAATTTTATGACCCATTTACGTACTACTTGTTATATTGTCGCGGTCTGCGCAGAACAATGTGATAAGTACGTCAATCAGTCTCACTAAACTTAGGTGACTTACACGATAATTCAATATATTACTAACACACTTTTCCTTGTGCAATACGTATTCCGAAACACAGTAAGATCAGGCTATCAGTCGATCAAAACCTGCTTACAAACAATAATTACGTGTAATATCTGAAGGTACGATGAGTAAGTGGAGTAAAAGTATCTTTTACTAACTACTTCGTACACTGCCGAAATTTAGTAGACTTTTGAAGTAACTTGAAAAGAAATATAAAGTAGTATATTAAAAGAATTGTAAAGAATTTGTTACAGAAATACAACAATAGAGATATATTACTGCTTTGGCGTATCTTATCCCTATTGCTATACGAAATTATTTATTACTATTATTAATTATTACAAAATTATTTATTATTAAGGCTATTTCGAAACTATTTATTATTATTAAGATTATTAAGAAAAAATTATTAAATTTTTAATATGAATAAAGAAAAATGTTTTTTTCGCGAGAAGGGAATCTCTTTTTCTTCTTCCCAAACCGCAGCTATCTTATATTTTCTCTTCTTGTTTACCTTCATCCTCCGTTATCTTGGATGAAGGATGACACACAAAGATAATTTATCCCCCGTGACTTTTGTCCTCAATATCATAAAGATATACATCTGATCTGGAATTTATCTATTTACTATTTCCTAAAAAATTTAAATTAATTAAATTTTAAAAAAATGACTATATTTAAATATATTTTCCATTTAAAAAACCAAATAATTTTATATTAAAAAATAAAAAAATAATAATAATTAAATCTCTAATATCAAGAATTAATTGACACCTTAAAATTTTTGTTTTGTTTACAATGATTACGGGTAAAATAATAAATTAAATGGATCCTTTTATAACATTGGTTTTTGGATTTCATGCAATGTATCAAGCCTAAAAGTCATGGCACTGTTACCACCTGGGAGAGCAAGCTTACTAAATTATAGTGGTTTAACTTGGTGATAAGCTTGTGTTGGTTAAATTATGTAAATGATTATAAATACTTAAAAATAAAATATAAACTAAGGAATTCAATTAAACAAGAATAATATCAATTTATTTAAACAATTAACCAACAACTAATAAATAACTATAAATCAATCAATAATTAATCAATAATCAAAATACTAAATCAAATCAAAATACAATAACTATAATCTAAAAATAATCATAAATTCAATAAACTATAAATAAAGATCAAAGGTAAAGCTCTCAACGGTTCGGATTCGGTTTGAAACTGAATAATAATTATCCAAAACCGAACCGGTTTTATTCGGTTTTTACTGAACCGATTGAGAGCTTTATCAGCAGCCTTTGTGTATTCTTTCCCATCTAATACTTCAGGAGCTATATGACCTAAAATCTGAAATACAGAATTGAGTAATCACATTTACTAGAATAGTAAAGATTTATGATTTTCATACAAAAATGATGCAATATTAATATATTTTTAATTTTTTTTTTTGTGTTATTGCTGATCCGTTACCTAATGAATTTAAAAATAAATATCGATATTTTTTTTATTATTTAAGATACTATTTCTAAGGTTTAAAGATGTTAATCCTAATTTATAAATATTCCATATATTTTTTTTTTAAAAAAAAATAGATAGATTTATAACTAATACTTTTATTAAATAAAAAATTTTGACGAGAATTTGGATAATTGACAATACAATATTAAGGAATTTTTTGCTTTTGTAAAATTATATTTTGTAACGTTGTGCAATTAAATCTTTTAATCCCACAAATTTATTTCTTTTTATTTCTATTAGTTAATTAATTCAAATGGATATATATTATACAAAAATGAATTTACAATGAAAAACTATTTCGACTTTTTTCCCCGAAATTGCAATTTCGGGGTCCCAAAATAATTTTGCGTGCAAGTATATTCCTAACGCTCTCAAACACTGCAATTTCGTGTATTATCTGAAGGTACGATGAGTAAGTGGAGTAAAAGTGTCTTTATTACCGCTTACACACTGCCAAAATTTGATAGACGTTCAAAGTAACTTACAAAGAAATAAAAGACTAGTTTATTAAAGTATTAAAAGTTTATTGTAAAGTATAACAATAGAGATATATTACTGCTTTTGGCGTATCTTATCTTTATTGATATACAAAAGTTTGATTTATTACAAGAAATATCTAGGATTATTGAGTCATTATGAAATCATTTATCATTAAATTTATTTATTGCAAGGAAAATTATTTATTAAATTTTATTGGTAATCAGAAAAGTTTATTACAAAAGAAAATTATTTAGAAATTCGTTTATTATTACTAGTTATCTACAAAAATTTATTTTACTATTATTTATTTTATTGTTTAAAAGTGTTTCGGAATTATTATTATTATTATTAAAAGTGTAGAAATTTATTTAGAATTTTAAGTGCAAATGAATAAAGAAAAGTTTTTTTTTTCTGCCAGAAGGAATCTCTCGTTTCTCTTCCCAATCGCAGCCTCTTTTATGGTTCTTCTCTTGTTTTTCTTTTACTCTGGGTTGCCACCCATATTGTCACTCGGAGGTGTTGTATGAGGGTGAATAATTACCTTTGTACTTCACCCAGGTGGTGGCACATATTCTGCCACCCTTCAGTGGTCACGGTCGTTTCCGTGTCACCACAATGGCATGGAATAAATCTTTGATTAAGTTTCTTGCAAGTATATGGGGGGGAATAATAAATTATATTAGGTATATTTAGGATATTAGATATAATGAATGAAATATATTTTATTTTACCTTCTTTGGATCGCAAACCCACATCTTATATTTTTCAAGTTAGAATTATTATAGAAATAAAATCACGGCTTTTATTATATTACATCTTTTCGGTGCGGTGTATGAATTTAATGTATTTTTTTATGTATAATTTATGAAAAAAATATAAATGCATAAACTTCTGTATGAAAAAATAATGTACATTTATTTTGCTTTCTTGAATGCACTCTGTGCATGCCAATGGCATTTTTAGGTATAATATCGAATAGAATTCAGAATGGTAAATTACAATAAGGTTTAAATGATGTAAAAGTCGACATAATGATATGCCAGATATAAAGGGAATATAAATTTATTTCCATTAAATTGTCAATATTCACAAAAAAACATGGCATTAAGGCATCGTTCATCTTTTAATAGCTTTTATAAGAAAAATAATTTCGAAATTTCGTCAATAACAAGCTCCATAGAGAAAGATTCGCTGTTTTTCGGTAGTTGCATAACGATAAGCCCAGACTGTCAACAAATTGCTACTTTTGATCCAGGTAAAGTCAATTATTAATCATTTATTAATTATGATGTCGATTATTTTTTTTTTATCTTTAATATTTTTCATAAATAATAATTTTTTTTAATAATAAATCTTTAATAATTAATAAAATAATTAAAATAATAGTGACGCTCGAATTTAAGTTGATAATTTAAGTAGTGGACGTATTTTTAATCTTGATTGTGAAGTTTATGAAAGACACCTTTGTTGGTTTATAGCAATGTCTAATTGTATAGACGATGAAAATGAACGTCTTATTGCATTATCTTGTGGTTATGCTAGAGGATTCCGTAAGGATATAATGGATGAAAATGACTTAGAATTTAGCAATAAAGTTAAAAACAAAAATGAATTAGACTCTGATTAAGAAAAAAATAATCAATATGGTGATAACGAAAATGACTTAGAAATTGGCGATATAGTTAACGACCAATATGGTGATGACAAAAGTTGCACAAAATCTTGTAATAAATATCTTCGTCCTCGAACATGGGTTATCTCTACTAAAGATGAAAGCGAAATACATACTTCTTTAGAATCAATTGGCGTTGTTATTAGATTTTTTGATAGCAATGATGGTGATAGTAATTATGGCGACGATAGTGATCAACTGTTAAAAAACAAACCGACAATTATTATAGTTAATGCATCAGGAATTTATAAAGAAACTATAAGTCATACTAAAAGAAAACAAGCATTTTTCTCACGACCATCCAGGATTAAACAATTCGAATTACCCAAACAACTTTCAATTCGTCTTGCACATGATCATTGGCAAAATTCTTACACAAGTATTGTTAAAAATTATTTTGTGGTACATTCTTTTAAAAATCGACAACAAATCATTGAAATGTATAGTCTAATTACCGGCGATCTAGAGATGTTATTCAAACGCCAAGAATCTTCGGTAGCTCCCAACATAATTTATGGCCCTCCTATCTCTGTCATCTCCCAAAATGAAAATTTTTAGCATTTTGTCGGGGAACTACCAACATTACGTTATACTTTATGAAAAATCGCCACTAAACAATTAGAAGGGGAATATCAAAGTCAGATTTATATTATGCTATTTTAAAAAGGGATGATCCTACAGTCATTTTAAAATATTTAATAGATTATTATGCTAATAATGCTAAAAAATATAATAATCATGGTTGGATGTTTACTGTAAGCAAAGCAATACCTTTATTATATGATCACAATTTAAGTAAGTCTAAATCTTTACTTGATTAATTATATTATATTAATTAGATGAAATAATTATGAATTAAATTCGTTTTTAATTCTTTAAAAGGGAAATTTATTCAATATTTATTCAAAAAACCATGTTTTGGAACTACTGAAGCTTACACTCCACTATTACATATTAATAAGTTCGATCAAAAGAAAGGAAATAACGCAGCTGTAATACATCCTTTGATAGTAAAACCGCGTCTTGCACCAAAGTTCCATTATACTCTATGGGTTTTCTTAGAAAACCTATTTAAAAAGTAATTATAATCATAAAGATCATAAAGAGAAGTTATGTCAGCTTTTGTCATTTAAAATGTTTTAAAATTGAATTATAGGTTTCGAACTTCACGTGAAAATCGTAAAGTTTATATGGTTCCATTACCTGATTTTACAGTATACCCTAACCCCAAGGACTCTTATCCCAACCTCAAGGATCCTGTCCCCAAAGATCTTGAAGATAATAGTGAAAATTATTCAAAATATTTTTGGTTTCTATTTGCACTTTTTCGAATATTTTTGTGGTCACGTAGAAAAGTTATTACTAATACTAGAGAAATGAGTCCTTTCCTTCGTGTTATTCATGAAGAGAAAGGTTATGAAATTTAACAGTCACCTACATTTATGGCAGTCTTAGATTTAAATAGCCAGCTGCCGTCGATATTTTATTCGTTATATAGTTTTTTATATATCGTTTGGTGTAATAATTAGTGCATATTCTCCTTATTTATTTAAAATAGAATCAAATATATTATTAAATATTTGCCTCGTTGTATATTTTTACACTGGATGGTATTTAATTATTACGGAGTCTATACAATTAATTAGAGAAAAAAACCGTTTCATGAGGTAATCCTCGATACATTTATTATATACCTGATCCCAATGTGATTGATACCTGGCTTACGGAAACTAGATCAGTCGAAAAACAAAAATTACGTCTCATGGGTGAGAATTCGACTGAATTACTGGATTTAACAGATTTCGAGGATAGCGATGAGAATTAAGTTCACTTAAATTTTATTATAAATTTTAGACAATTCATCCTATTTACAAAAATATCGACCTATTACTATACACAATGAAGGTTTTTCAAATACTATAAATTTGAATTCTATCAGACCTCGTTCAATTGATAGAATTTTATTAGGGATTGGAACCGGGTCCCTATAAGCCATCCGGATATCCGGATGACTTTAAAATCGGATATCCGGGTGAAAACGGATGATTTTCTAAAAAAAAATTTCACCCGATTTCACCTGGTTTCATCCGGTTTATGCTTCGAACCGGGTGATTGTCATAATGATTCGGATTACATTCAATCCGGATAAAATATTTTAATGTTTAAATTTTAAAAAATATATTTTTTATATTTTTTGATTAATAAATTAACCAATCAGAGCATCACATGTGACTTAACTTTTATTCAAATTATATAAACCGGATCAACAAACATCATTATAATTAAAAATAAAAATATCATACGGATGATCCGGTTTCAAAAGTTTAAACCGGGTCACCCGTGATATCCGGGTGAAACCGGATTTTATAAATCCGGTTCTAATCTCTAANTATACACAATGAAGGTTTTTCAAATACTATAAATTTGAATTCTATCAGACCTCGTTCAATTGATAGAATTTTATTAGGGATTGGAACCGGGTCCCTATAAGCCATCCGGATATCCGGATGACTTTAAAATCGGATATCCGGGTGAAAACGGATGATTTTCTAAAAAAAAATTTCACCCGATTTCACCTGGTTTCATCCGGTTTATGCTTCGAACCGGGTGATTGTCATAATGATTCGGATTACATTCAATCCGGATAAAATATTTTAATGTTTAAATTTTAAAAAATATATTTTTTATATTTTTTGATTAATAAATTAACCAATCAGAGCATCACATGTGACTTAACTTTTATTCAAATTATATAAACCGGATCAACAAACATCATTATAATTAAAAATAAAAATATCATACGGATGATCCGGTTTCAAAAGTTTAAACCGGGTCACCCGTGATATCCGGGTGAAACCGGATTTTATAAATCCGGTTCTAATCTCTAAATTTTATTTATTGATGAAGAAATTTTTATGTTAAAAGATGTTAATTCTAAATTGAACAAGAAATCAAACGACAAACCATTAAAGAATGTCATTCATACTTTATATCGTGTAATACTTTATTTCTCTTTTGGGGATTTCAACATTTTTTTCAATCTATCTGATTTCCGCTTTCTTAAAATATAAGATTTGGTGATCAAAAAAGGCAATAAAGATTTAGGTTTGGTAATGAAAGATAAAATATATTTAATTCATAAATATACCTAATATAATTTATTATACTTGCAAGAAGCTGTCATGTACACAACAATTATTCTTGTACATAAACTTGTTTTATTTATTTATTTGTTTTATTTGTTATCGTTATTATTTAAATTTTTTTACGTTGTTATTTCATATGATGTAAAATTTTTTTTAACATTTTATTAACGTAAGAAAATTAACGCCAACGTTGTAACTGTAATACCAGCATTTGATAATTGTGTATAAAAATTATGCCCATCTTTATTAATAATTTTAGTTACAATACGTAAATATTGGTTCTTATTTTTTTTTTTTACTTCTACCTTACATGCAAAAATAATTTTGATAAATGAAGTGGAAATTAAACAATAGATAAATTTACCCAAAAATGCTCGACTGATATATCGAATAATAGAACAAAATTAAATATTGGAGTAGAGGTAGACGACATGCATTGCAGATATCAATGAAGATTTTTTTAAAATATTTAAATGTTCTAAAAATACAAAATTCACGTGAATGTTACTTCAAACAATGATTTAAAAATTTATTTTTGATAAAAACAAAAAAATAAGTTTTCTTAGTGACAACTGTAGATTCTTTGCATTTTATATATAATTCAGCTGACGTTTATTAATTAGTATCCGGATCGTGTATTAATTATAATTTTTTGTTTTTTTTAAAAATCTCATCCAGAAACTCGTATATGATGATTTTAGAATAAATGAATTAAATAGTAGAAATTCATAAATTAGACATAATTCATCAGGATTTCCACCCTAAAATACTTTATTATTATCATATCATTTATATATTTCAGATTTTGTGCTAATTATTATATAGAAATAAAATCACATGTTTTGCAACTTTAATTAATGTTTTCACGAAACAATAAACCCAACATTTTCAACAATTTAGTGAATAAACATGGTACCGAACTTTATTGTCTATATTACCTTCTACATCTTTTCGGTGTATAAATTCAATGTATTTTATGTAAATTCTATGAAAATATAAATGCACAAAGATAAAGAAATAATAATAAGGCACCATTTGCATTCATGCGGTCTGTGCATACCAATGGCATTTTTAGTATGTAAGGTAATACTTTTTTTTTTTAATATAAACCAGAATGGTAAATTACAATAAAGTTTATATATATTTAAATGATGTAAAAGTCGGCATTTGATATGACTAGCTACAAAGTGAAAATAAATTTACTTTATTGAACTACCATGTTCGCAAAACATGTCAAAGACCTATCATTCAAGAAAAATGATTTATCCAAGGAAATTTTATCAATAAAAAACTCCACAGAGAAAGATTCACTGTCTTTCGGTAGTTGCAGTGCGATAAGTCCAGACGGTCAACAAATCGTTTCTTTTGATCCAGGTAAAGTTAATTATTCATCGCTTAATGATTTTTTTAAATAATAAATCTTTATTATCTTAAATATTTTATGAATTATTAGAGACGCGCGAACTTAAGTTATATAATATTGATGATTTAAGTTCAAGTGAACGTATTTTTACGTTTAAAAATGGAGTTAAGGATAAAAACCTTTTTTGGTCTATAGCAATATCTAATTTTGTAGACGGTGAAAATGAACGTCTGATTGCATTATCTTGTTTTGCAAGAAGGTTCAGTGATGATATAATGCATCATGATGACGAAAATGACTTAGACTCTAGTGATAAAGTCAATAACCAATATGGTGATGACGAAAATGACTTAGAATCTTGTGATAAAGTCAGTAACCAATATAGTGATGACAAAAGTTGCTCAGAATCTTGTGATAGATATCTTCATCCTCAAACATGGGTTATCTCTATAACAGGTAGAAGAAAAATATATACTTCTTTAGAACCAATTGGCGGTGTTATAAGATTCCTTGATAGTAATAATAGTGATGATGATAGTGATGATGATAGTGATAGTGGTGATAGTGATCAACTGTTAAAAAACAAACAGACAATTATTATAGTTAATGCATCAGGAATTTATAAAGAAACCATAAGTCATACTAAAAGAAAACAAGCATTTTTCTCACGACCATCCAAGATTAAACAATTCGAATTGCCCAAACAACTTTCAATTCGTCTTGCACATGATCATTGGCAAAATTCATTAGAAAGATTGCACACAAGCATTATTAAAAATCATTTTATGGTGCATTCCTATAAAAATCGACAACAGATCATTGAAATGTATAGTTTAATTACTGGTGATCTAGAGATGTTATTTAAACGTCATGAATCTTCGATAGCTCCCAACATAATTCGGGGTTCTCCTATCTCAGTCATCTCTCAAAATGAAAAGATTTTAGCATTTTGTCGGGGAACTTCCAGCATTACATTATATTTTATGGAAAATGGTTTGGAAATTGCCACTAAACAATTAGAAGGCAAAAGAGGAATTTATAAAATTATTGCTATGAATTTTATTGACGATGATAGTAAACTTTTAATAATCCTTGAAGAAAAAGAAGATATACAACCTGAAAATTCTAAACATCAAATATTTGTAGTATGGGATTTATTTACCACATTTGAGAATTCCATACGTCAAATTGATTATTCCGAACCTCGACCCCTAAAAATGGATGTCACACATGGATTATTGAATTCTCATGGAAATATATTTACGGTTAGAGATAATGGAGTCATTTTTTCGGTATTAGATCATCCAGATGTGGCTTCAATTAGAAATCCTTCANAATTCATTAGAAAGATTGCACACAAGCATTATTAAAAATCATTTTATGGTGCATTCCTATAAAAATCGACAACAGATCATTGAAATGTATAGTTTAATTACTGGTGATCTAGAGATGTTATTTAAACGTCATGAATCTTCGATAGCTCCCAACATAATTCGGGGTTCTCCTATCTCAGTCATCTCTCAAAATGAAAAGATTTTAGCATTTTGTCGGGGAACTTCCAGCATTACATTATATTTTATGGAAAATGGTTTGGAAATTGCCACTAAACAATTAGAAGGCAAAAGAGGAATTTATAAAATTATTGCTATGAATTTTATTGACGATGATAGTAAACTTTTAATAATCCTTGAAGAAAAAGAAGATATACAACCTGAAAATTCTAAACATCAAATATTTGTAGTATGGGATTTATTTACCACATTTGAGAATTCCATACGTCAAATTGATTATTCCGAACCTCGACCCCTAAAAATGGATGTCACACATGGATTATTGAATTCTCATGGAAATATATTTACGGTTAGAGATAATGGAGTCATTTTTTCGGTATTAGATCATCCAGATGTGGCTTCAATTAGAAATCCTTCAGATAAGACAACGACTAAAATTGATATTACTACTAGTGGTCATGAAATTTTTAATATTGATGGGGAAAGATTCGACGAATTAGAAAAAGATCGAATAATTATAAATAATGTTGAACCATGGCAGCCAAACAAAAATTATTTTCGAATGTCAGTTTACTTGGATTCTAAAAAAAGTACTCAACTAATTATTTCGCTTCACACTATACAAGTATGGAAATATCGTAATAATAATACTAAAGAAAAACGAGATAAAAGTCGTAATCGAGTATTAGAATACATCTGGGCTCGGAATAAAGAGATAGTTGTTAAAAAATTAAAAATTGGCGAACGAGAATTTGTATTAAACGTTTCAGTACTTTCTAAAAAACGCGCACCAAAAACAAAGACGATACATTGGCCAAATAACGTAAATGTTCTTGTAGGGGCATGCCGAGCACTTTATGTATTCGGAGAGAAGAAACATAGTGTAGCAAGTCATGAAAATGTCAATAAAATTAAATATTTAGTTGAAAGTACACAGAAATTAGTACGAAAATATATTAAAAAATATGGAATATTTAGATTAACAAGTATTAGATATCCAATTATGAAATATCTTATTGAAAGTTCCCAAGAAAGTTTAATAAAACATATTTTAAATAAGAAAATTAATAGTAAAAATAGTAATATATATATACCAAGATTATATAAATGGGAAGATGATACCGAAATATCAAAGTCAGATTTATATTATGCTATTTTATGTATTCAAAAAAGAGGTGATTCGACAGTAATTTTAAAGTATTTAATAGATTATTATGCTAATAATGCTAAAGAATATAATAATCATGGTTGGATGTTTACTGTAAGCAAAGCAATACCTTTATTATATGATCACAATTTAAGTAAGTCGAAATTTTTACTTGATTAATTATAGTAATTAGATGAATTAATTATGAATTAAATTCGTTTTAATTTTTTAAAAAGGGGAATTTGTTCAATATTTATTCAAAAAACCATGTTTTGGAATTACTGAAGCTCACACTCCACCATTACATATTAATGCATATGATCGAAAAAAAGGAAATAGGACAGCTATGATACATTCTTTGATAGTAAAACCGCGTCTTGAATCAAAGTTCCATTATACTCTATGGGTTTTCTTAAAAAACCTATTTAAAAAGTAATTATAATCATAAAGATCATGAAAAGGAGTTATGTCATTTCTGTCTTTTACTAATTATCTATTCTTTAAAAAATGTTATAAGATGGTATTATAGGTTTCAACCTTCACGTAGTGATCGTAAAGTTTATATGGTCCCATTACCTGATTTTGCAGTATACCCTAACCCCAAGGATCCTAACCCCAACCCTGATCCCAAAGGTTGTGAAGATCATAGTGAAAATTATTCAAAATATTTTTGGTTTCTATTTACAATCCTTCGAATATTTTTTTGGCCACGTAGAAGAGTTATTAATTATACTAGAAAAATGAGTCCTTTCCTTCGCGTTATTCTTGAAGAGAAAGAGAATGGTTATAAAATCTATCAGACACCTACAATTATAGCAGTCTTAAATTTTAAATGGTCAAATGCCCGTCGATATTTTTTTAGTCATATTTTTTTGTATATATTATATGTTATTTCGTTTAGTATAACGATTGGTTCATATTCAAAAATAGCTTATTTATTTAAAACGGACTCGAATATAGTATTAATAATTAGCCTCTCTGTATATTTATATACTGGATGGTATTTAATTGTTACGGAGATTGTGCAATTAAAAAGAGAAGGATGGTATCGATATATTAATATTTATAATATGTTTGATCTAGGATCAGTGTTATTACCGTTAGCAGGTAGTATAGTGATGGCTTTAGATTATCATAGAATAATCATTTTGCAAAATTCAGTAAATAATTCTGTTTTAGCGTTTACAGCTTTAGTTACGTGGCTTGAATTGGTTGGTCTTTTTTGTCTCTTTCTCTCTTTCTGGACGCAGTAAATTTTTGTATTTTTATTATTATTTTTTTAATTAATATTATTTTCTATTCTACTAATATTATTTTATTTATTTATAGATATTTCTATCGAGATATTTAGAAGGTCCGGGACGTTTTATTTATATCGTTCAAAGTATTTTAAATACTGTTTGGCCATTCTTGGTACTCATGTTTATTGTCGTACTCGCATTTGGTCACGCTATGTAATTATAATAATTAATGAATTTTGTTTTCATTATTTTAAACATTACTAATTTATTTTATTATATTTTGTTATTATGATCATTTTCAGGTTCATTCTTCTTAATTATGCGGATGACTCAAGTTTACAAATTACTGCTTATAAAATGAAAGACACTTCGAATCCAGACTTATACTCAAATATATCAATTTATCAAGATATCAATAAATCTTCCCGACTTGATAATCATTTTTCAAGTTTCGTCTCATCAACAGAAGCTGTATTCTTTTGGACCAATGGACGATGGGATCAATTAGACCAATGGGATAATTATGCTGTAGATGTAATGAGTATACTAGGAAGCTTAATATTGGTGTTAATTTTCCAAAATATGGTGATTTCATTTATGAAGTAAGTATATTATCTAAATTTTTATTATAAATTATATATTGTGTTGATCATAAAAGTTGTAAAAGTTTAAAATTTTTGGATTATAATTTTTATTTCTCTTAATTCTATAGTAATGCATTTGAGTACGCAAATGAAAAAAGTTTTTCAGCAACTCATAGATATCGTGCTAAACTCATCGTTGAATATGAATGTTTAGAAAAACCTTTTGATAGTAAAAGAGGTAATCCTCGATACATTTATTATATACCCAATCCTGATGTGATTGACATCTGGCTTACGGAAACTGAAAAGGAAGAGAGACAAAAATTACGTCTTATGGGTGAGAATTTAGTTAAATTAACAGATTTAACAGATTTTGAAAATAGCGATGATGATGATGACGATGACAATCAAGGTAATAAGAATTTGCACGTGAATTCTCTTCAAAAGCATTTTCCAATCCTAACATGAATTAAGTTCATTTAAATTTTATTATAAATTTTAGATAATTCATCCTATTCAAAAAAACATCGACTTATACACAATGAAGGTTTTTCAAATACTATAGATTTGGATTCTATCATACCTCGTAGAATTGATAAAATTTCATTTATTGATGAAGAAATCTATACGTTAAAAGATGTTACTTCTAAATCGAACAAGAAATCAAACGACAAATCATTAAAGAATTTCAGTTATAATGCTAAAAATAATAAATCAAGTAATGAATCTTCATCTGATCAATTATCAACTCAAGAAAGATTTAATGACCTGGAAAATGAATTTAAGACAAGTTTTAATAACTTGGAAACAAAATTTAATAACCTGGAGAAAAAATTAGAACAAAATTTAAAAACTATATTGGAAACTTTAAATAACCTAAATAATCCCAAATAATTATGTTTAGTGGGTTTTTGGAAAAAGCATATATATTATTATATTATTTTATTTTTAACACTTTTTTTTTGTTAATTGTATTTTATATATTTATTTGTTGATGTATTTATAATTAGCGATTAGAATTTATTAACAATTTACATAACTCATTCATTATTCTTATTGAAACTTTATTTTAATGTGATCAAAAAATAAATTAAAAAAATTAGTAGTTTAAATTATTACCTTCAAATGAACCGTTACACTGATTTCGAACATTCCAGGATAAACCACTTGATTATTAATACAGTTTTGTGTAAATCTCCACATTTTATATCAAAAGTAATTTTAATAAACACAGTTCTGTCAGTAGCTCACATTCTTAACAAAAACCACCTTTTTAACTTTTTAACAAAACCACCTTTTTACAACCTGGCTCAGAACAATACTACTTACCAAAGTGTGCACAAAATCCAAGAGACGTATGACGTCTCAGTTGAAACATTGCGATGATGGGCCGACTCTGGAAGAATTGCTATTGTCAGGACACCTGGTGAAAAATGACTCTATTCAATTACTGACATTAGAGAAATCTTTAGAGATAACCAACAGACACAAATCACGCAAAAGGCCAAGATCTGTTACGCCAGAGTCAGTTCAGAACATCAACGAGACGACCTTGAACAACAAATCGCAAATCTTCGACAATACTACCCAGAATACAAAATCATCAGTGATATCGGATCAGGACTTAACTGGAAATGCAGGGGGTTTGTTACCCTTTTGGAACGAATACACACAGAAGGAATCAAAAAAGTAGTGGTTACCCGAAAGGTTTAATTTTTTTTATTTACTCTGATTTTTATTGCCTTTATTATTTTACTAACTTTTTTTATTAGGACCGATTGTGCCGATTTGGATCCGAGTTTGTGGAATGGATCTTTGAGAAAAATGGGACTTGGCTCGTGGTATTCGGTATGGATGTCAGTGCTGAAAGTAGTGAAGCTGGAAAACTTGTGGAAGACTTACTCTCAATCGTCACGGTATTTGTGGCAAGATATAATGGAATGCGTTCTGCCGCCAATCGTAAAAGAAAACGAGAAGTTGCCAAAGCCCAAGAAGAACAAGAGCTCCAAGATTCCAGCAGGCAAGACACAACGTATCCGTCTCTTTTCTACGCAAGAGAAGAAGTTGAAACTCAAACGCTGGATGGGAACAGTGCGATGGACTTACAATCGGTGTCTTGTAGCAGTTGAAAAAGAGGGTATCGAGTGGACAAAAAAAGCTCTACGAGCACAGTGTCTCAACGCCGCAAACTTCAATAATACCAAACTTCAATGAGTCCTTGAAACTCCTTATGATATTCGTGATGAAGCAATGAATGATTTACTTAAATCATATTCATCAAATTTTGCTGCAAAACGGAAGAAATTTAAGATGAAATTTCACTCTAAGAAAGATTAACAACAATCTATTGCAATTCTATCAAAATATTGGGGTAAATCTAAAGGAGTTTATACATTTTTTTGTAAGATAAAATCAGCCGAAAATCTCTCATCAGAGCTTCATTACGATTCACGACTTGTGATGAATCGACTTGGAGAATTTTATCTTTGTATTCTTCAACCACTCAAGATATGGGCCAAAAATCAAGGTCCTACACAATCAAATGCAGTGATCGCTCTAGATTCAGGTGTACGAACATTTATAACTGGATACGATCCAAGTGGACAAGCTGTAGAATGGGGCAAAAATGATATTAGTAGAATTTATCAGCTTTCTCACATATATGACAAGATTCAAAGCACACATGACTCTATTTATGGAAAAGTACACAAATGAAAATGCTATAAACTTCGCAGGGTCATGCTTCGTATATATAAAAAAATCTGTTGTCTTATTAATGATTGTCATCATAAACTTGCCAAATGGCTGTGTCAAAATTATTGGATTATTTTGTTGCCCAAGTTTAAAACACAGGGAATAGTTAGGCGTGGAAAACGGCGGATTCGTTCTAAGACTGCACGAATGATGTTAACATGGTCCCACTTCCAATTCCGCCAATATCTTCTACATAAAGTTCGTGAATATCCATGGTGTCGGATAATTATATGTACTGAAGAATATACCAGTAAGACATGTGGTCATATCCATCGAAAATTGGAGTGTTTCGTTACCCAAGTTGTACAACTGAGCTTGATCGGGATATCAACGGTGCTCGCTTTGCTATCTTACCGTTACATCTAAAGAGCCGGTTTATGCTGGCGCTGGGACCTACCCCCTGGGACCTTCATGAACACGTATATTTCCTTATTGGGCATGATCAGAAATGTGATGTTTGATTAAGAATATATAGGTTTAATTGTAGGTGCTATCAGGAGAGTAAGTCTACAGTTAATCTTCTTCAAGACCGATAGGACGTATTTTTATAAAAATGAATATCAATATTCTAGTACAATATTTTCAAAGTGCATAATTTAACAAAATGATTTTACCAAATAGCTTTAACAAATCCAAATGGGATAATTCATGTAATATACAGATATCATTTTCGATTTTTCGATTTTTATTCTACCAAATATTAAGAGTTGATTATTATACACACCATGATTGGCATAAAATAGGATTTATTAATAAGGAAATGCAAAAAATGAATTCTACACATTTTTTATTATGAGAGCAAAGTCACCCAATAATCCAACAAGTTCATGAAAATCTTTAGTACGGAATGAATAGTCTTTTAGCTTTTTAGTCTTATCAGATCAATAATGCCCAAATATAGCGGTCAATGCAGACATTTAAAGATGTAATTAATTATTAATATAACAAGAGTTCAAGGCCAGAGTTTTATTAGCTTAGAATATTTGCTAATTTAGGATTCAAAGTGTTTCTAAATTGTATAAGTTATTAATTAATTAATATATTTAGTAGTGCAAATACCAAGATTGCTTCTTATTTTTATTTTTTTATATTTTTTTTTTGTAATTAACTTGTAAGATTAAGAAAAATTTTTTAAATTTAGGAAATAATACAGTTGGACTCACGACAAACAAACATTCTTAAATAATAAAAACTATTTTTACTATTTTACAATCGAAATAAAATATGTACAGTATGTAAAGAATATTAAAGAACGTAATTTCAAAAACTTTAATTAATTAGGGAGAAGATATCTAGAGTAGATTTTTCATTGTTAACCAGACCACAATAGAATTTAAAAATAAACTATAACCAGATGCTACCCATAAGATTTTGCGTAATATGAATACATTAATAAATAAAAAATGTGATAAATATAAAAATAAAAAACACGAGATAATAAGATAAATTTAATATAAAAAAAAAATAAATATGAGATAATAAAGATAATTTAATTGCTAATCCGGGAATGTAAAATTTTATAATAAACAAAATTTTTACTTATTTAAAATTTGCGCTATTTTATTTATTTAGTAATTGCGAACTACATAATACTATATTAATTAAAATTCTTGATAATGTGTTGAAATTTATCTTACACAAAGATAATTTTGTTTAAATCATTAAATGGAATAGACGTTATAGGATTATAATGGAATATATATATAGTTTATAATGGAATATATATATAGTTTATGATGGAATATATATATAGAATTCATAAAATACATGTTGCATACTTCGAGTACACTTATGCCAAATATTTTAATATTATTCATTTGATCGTTCATTTGTTAAACCATTGTGATCGATTTGATATCTAAAAAATAATAAAAAAGGTACTTCATAATAATAAAGAAAACACTAGCACTAGATCAAGGATAGCTGTTCTTTTATAATCTATAATTCATAAATATATGAATTAATCAAATTCAATTTTAAATATTATCATACACTTCCAGACATTCTAAGAACTTTTACTCTTTTTTTGTAAATAATAAAAGCTACAATTAAAATTAGAACAATAAATACACCACCACCAGTTGCAAGCCCAATTACTAAAGCTTTTGATGATGATTTTTTGGTTTGATTATTAATAACAACAGGAGGATTAAAATTTGTAACCCATTTACTACTTGTTATGTCATAAAGATATACATCTGAATTATATGCGGAATTTATCCATGTACTATTTCCTAAAAAATTTAAACAAAATGTCATTAATTAAATTTAAAAAAATGACTATATATTAAATATATTTACCATTTAAAAAACAAAATGTAATTATCATAATGACTATATATTAAAATATATTTACCATTTAAAAAACCAAATGTAATTATCATATAATTGTAATATAAACTTGCTTCATGTCCACTAATGGATGGTGGAGAATTGATTTTGGAACTTTCTGGAATAGACCATTCAAAAGGAGATTTATTTGTATCTAATACAGCAAGGTTTGGACTAACAGAGTTAACAATACCAAATTCTCCTTCAAATATACAACCTCCAAATATAATAATATACCCATCTGGTGCTATATAAATATTTAATGTATTTTAATTTAAATTTTAAATTTTAAATTTTATGCTTTAAAGAAAGATAAAAAAAGATTTAAATGATTGGACACTTACTTAACACGGAAGTATGAAACCACCTTGAATCGACAGTTTCACCAGTGGCATTCTTAAAATTTAGAATATTATATTTATTTAGTTAAAAAATTTTTATATATTTCATAATTAATATCAAATACATACCATTTGTGACCATTCATATTTATTAGTATCAAAGAGTCTAATCTATTTTAGAATAGTAAAAAATTAAATATAAATATTTATAAAAATAATTTATTTATTTAAATTGCTTACATTATTCATATTTGCAGGAAATGAGTTTGTAGTATTAGCTTCGATTCCACCAACATAAACAATAATTCCATTTGATAAAATATTAGCTGAATAACAAGCACATGGTGAAGGAAGATTTTCGAATATGATTAAAGTTGACCAAGTCATTTTAGTTGTATTTAATATATTCATATCATTGTATTCTGTTCCTATATATTCTGATTCTTTTACATTAGTGGCATTATATCCACCAAATATATATATAATTCCCGAATCATCAATTACTCCTCTCATAGATTGTCTAGGAGGAGGAATATCACCAGAAATTGTTGGTGTATTCCATTTTTTAGTATGATAATTATATGTGTAGACCAGGGATGAATAATCATAATCTTTTTTTTTATTCGTTATATATCCTCCAAATAAAAATATTGTAGAATTATCTGAACTAACGCTAACAGTTGAAAATGATGTAGATATGGGAAGACTCCCTTCAGGAATTAAATTCCATGGTAAGTTTGTATTATCAAATGGCTTTAACAAATCCAAGTAAAATAATTCGAATGCAGATGCATAGGTATCATTTTCGGTTTTTGTTCCACCAAATATTAAGAGTTGATTATCGATTATTACACCATTATGATTGACTCTGACGCGTGGTTTATAGCATAAAATAGGACTTATTAATAAGAAAATGCAAAAAATGAATCCGAGAGGGAAATACATGTTTATGTTTCTATACATTTTTTGCTTTCCTTCCTTTATTATAAAAAAAAATAGTCACAAAAAATGAATAACGTTTTAAGCAGGCGATCAAGCTTTTTAGTCTACAATACCCAAATATAGTATTCATTGACTCAATGATTTCTAATACTTTGTATTGTGGTACGTTTTAAAAAAGAAGTATAATTGTTTATCGTGGCTTTTTAGATTAAATATGATATATGATATGAATATCATAATTTAAAAGATAAATAAATATAAATTACGAACATTAATTTACAAATAATATATGCATTTTTCAATTTAAATATACTTCCAATATTTTAAGAACTTTATTTTTAGCATTTATTGTTTTGTAAGTAATAAAATTAAAATTATAATAATAATGACTGCCCCGAACCACTAATTCCAATAAAGACTGGACATTCGTTAGATAGGGGTGTTGGATTATTAACGGGGGCCAAGACTTGTAATCCAGGTGTTATTGTTATTTGTAATATCATAAAGATATACTTAAGAAGTGATTTCCTAAAAAAATCCGATTGAATTAAATAATATTGATTGAAAAAGTATAAATATCAAAATCTATTTTACAATGATTTTTATGTATTTATATATTTGAAGTGTTACATAAACAATTCAAACAATTCAGAATATGATAATGATTTTCGCGAGATGACACAAAAATCATTATTAATAAATGAAAAATATAGAATTTTTTGTTTGGAAACAAAAAAACTATGCGAGGACGGGAAAAAAATGCCATATAATTTAACCAATACAAGAACAAACTTTGTGGTGAATGCTGTTAGTATTACTTTCTCAAAACACCAAAATATATTCATATTGCAGCATTTTATCAAAGAATATTACTTAGAAAAGGTGATATTATACATGTGCAGACTTAGGTTAAGAACACACATTTGATGCAATTAACTATTTTTAAATTTTATTTTACTAAATATGAATAAATATCTTTGAAATAATACAATTAAAATTGTAAAAGATAAATTAGAATTTTAGATATTATAATATTTATTGTTATTTTAATTCCACCATATCAAAGATTGATAAGAGAAGTCACTTCAGATTTACAGTATATTAAAGATCGAAATTCTAGTCACACGACCATCTCTTACCTATCACAACCGAAGTTAATCATTCATTTGTTGAAAATTTACTTGTAAAATTATCCAAATTAATTTTACTGACTTAGCTTCATTATTATCTTCAAAATCTAATTTTACATGGGAAAAAAATGGTAGAAACCCATTCAACATCTTTAATATCTTTAATGACAACAGAAGTAGCAAAATTTATTTTAATGAACACCAAATCAAACCGAAGAGGTAGAAAAAAAGCTCCAAGTTTATTACCCGAACCCAAAAAATTCTAAGACTTGCATCAATATTAGTTATCACAGGCAGCATACCTCAGAATAAAAATCAACCATCTCCTTCGTCTATTGAAAATAGTGAATAATATTCTTTTTTTAATATTTAATATTTCAAAACGTTGTCTTTTTTGTAATAAATTTAAGAGAAAGTCATTCCTCACCAGGTGAATTCTCACCCCAATAATTGTCACATTGGATTTTTCGGACAGCTTTTGGTAATCATATGAAAGTAATTTTAAATGAGATGAGCAATATTTTATATCTAGGGTGAGGAATAGAATTACCCATATCATTTTTCAATTATTAAAAAAATAAAAAAACTAATCTTGAATTTTACCTCTGATCTCTGAAATGGAACTTTTTGCAATAAATAAAATTATAATTATTTGTTATATAACGAAAGAAATATTGTATGACCGGCATCAATAATGGTACTGCAATCCATTGGTTGTATTAAACTTCCTGGTGAATTTAACTTGATAAAACCATCAATATATAATATTAAAGTTAAAGCCGCTATTCAAGAATGATGTATTATGTTGTTGGTGTAATTATGAATAACACAATAAATTTTAATTGGGTTGGGAAAAGGTGTCTAGAAAATAGAACGAATCGCCCGCCAATGTCATTAAGGAAAAATAGAATAATTTTTTACCGATCTCATAAAAATTATAGTAATCTTTATCATGAGTCACTCTTAATGCGGCAAGGGTATAATTACCAAAATATCATCTCTCTTTTCTCAATGACTAAATTACATCATAAAATAGATTGTGATTCATATTAATATACAAAATTTTACTTGATTTTGGTGATTTCTGCTTCTTCTATCATGGTCATTCATGATTTTCTTCTAATTTAATTTTTAATTTAATTTTAATTTAATATTTAATATTTAAAATTTAAATTCTTTAAAACTCACGTAATCTCACGTAATATGCAATTTAGCTTCATATTCATATTCAGTTGAGGAGAATCCAATAAAAGCTTGTTCTATTAATTTTGAAAATTTATCTTTATTAACTATGATCTTTCAATTTAACATAATTTTCACAACTCATCATAATAATTCTTCCAATAGTAGGGTCCCCAAACTCCTACAGTAATATTTTTAAGCAAGATTAAGTAATAAAACTAACATTGTGACCTGAATTAACTATGCTTTATACTATAACGTCAACTAAATGGGCCAGCATTGTTAAATCTATTAAGCGAATATTAGTGATCTTAATATAATTAGTCAGAGTTATAACGTTATAAGTAAAAATAAATAAAATAGGTAATCCAATTAATAATTAACAATAAATAATTAACAATAAATATATAAACACTTGTAAATGAAAATTTACCTGGGATCTTTTTAAAAAAAAATTTAAAAAAATATTTTGGATTCATCCAAAAAAATCAATATTACAACTTGTTTAATTTGCTTACTGCATTTATTTATCTTGCGTAAGGGAGGAGGAATTGTTAGAAACGAGAAATTATTATTTTTTATTTAGGTCAGGGCTCTTTGTTATTTTTTTCTTCCTATGTGAAATAGAATGAGGTAAGATAGTAGAGTTGGTACTGATTTTATTTTTGACTTTATATTAAAAAATTCTTTTATATCTCTAATTCTTTAATGACTTTTTCATATTTTTCTAATAAATCTTTAAATATTTTTGATAACACCGATCCATCTGCAGAATTATTTTGTTTTGTCGTTGTTACAAGACTCATTATTACAGTCAAGTTGTGAATGAAGCATGTGTAAAATAATTATTTTTATATTATTAAATTCATAGTTTTAAATAACAACTTTATTATTTATCAATTACATAATTATTTTTTTAACTATCTATGCACACGATGCATATTGTATTTCTTTTTGCGAATGCAAAAATAATATCTAATAAAGTAACATACTCAATTATGCCTCTTTACAAAGAAGGTAATTGTTCTAAATGTAAAAAAAAAAATAGATTTGGATGGAATAAATGAAATTGAGAATCGATCGATAATTAAGATATTTTATCATAAAAATATCAAAAATGTTCTAAAATAAAGAATCATTTTATCTAATATCTTTATAATCTTCATATTGGATCCACTTCCATCAAAGTTATCACTTGGGGATGATTCATTTACGATGCTGAGTTCCATTACATAATGTCAAAAAAGATCGCCAACACGCATCAATTCAAGAATATTTAATCACGGTGTACAGGATTTCTTTTTCTCTTTCTCCTTTTTAATATTAATAATGAATGAATGAATGATCTAATTTATTGAATATTCTATGCAATTTCACTATACTTGACTTTGAATTGAATTGAATTGTTAAAAGGTTATCTTAATTTATTTGGTCGAAAATAATGCCACATGTTGCTTCGATGAGTATGATTTTATTATTATTATTTATTAATTATTATTAAATATTATTATATTTATTTTATTATAGGAAGCTATTGTGACAAAATAATGTTGAAACATTTATCAGTGTTAAAGAATTGAATAGTGAATATCAAGTACCTCCAATCGAGGTAATTTATTTTATTTTATTTATTTTATTTATTTATTTAATTTAATTTAATTTAATTTAATTTATTTATTTATTTTCACCGGTTTATTTATTTATCTTTATTTTTATTTATTTATTTTATTTATCTTTATTTTTATTGATTTATTTTATTTATTTTATCTGATTTATTTATTTTCACCATTTATTTAATTTAATTTATTTATTTATTTATTTTATTTAATTTATTTTAATAATTTATTTTATTTTCTTGTAGCTTTTCAATTCTGACCTGAGTTCTTCAGTAGTTTTATTGGTTTTTATATAATAATTTTTATTATTTCTACGTATTATTATTTATGTAATAATTTATTATAATTAATAATTTATTATTTATAAATCATTATTATTTGACTACTGATAGGTGCGGCATAAATATGATGAAATGGTCCGAATTGTAGTAAGTAATCTTTAATAATAATAATAATTATTATTTTAATTATTTTAATTATTTTAATTATTGTTATTATTCTAATTATTTTAATTATTATAATTCCATTCGTTTAAATCCTAAATTCCATTTATTTGCATTTATTAATCTAAACATTCACATATTCATTTACACCTGCATTCCCATGTAATATATATATATCACTACGTGAATCATTTGAAGAATGTGCAATTCAACTGTATTCATTACACTCCGCGAGATGATAAAGGGTTTTGTTTATTCGCTAATAATAGTAATCGAAACTTTTTGAAGCATCACAAGAGCTATCAAAAATCGAGAGAATAACTTAAATAATAATAAGAATAATAATGATGATGATGCCCCGGAGAGATGATGGTGATGAATTAGAGGAAGTAAAAGTTGACCCGCTAACGCTACAGATTCAAGAATTCACGAATAAAGAATTTCAATATTATCAAATGGATTAATCCACGGGATTAAAGTTAAGTTTCGATCAATTGGAAATTTTAAGAGAATAAGTGAACTCATTTGAAAAGATTATCAAGTTCGAAAAGGGAAACTTGCGATATAAAACATTTATATGGAGAATTGAAAATTCATGTGGAGGAAAGGATTTAACTTTGTGATGATAATTTTGATGGAATGTTTAGAGAAAGTATGTTCTATTGTTGATTTATTTATTTAATTTATTTATTTATTGATTTTATTTTTTTATTATTTATTTTTTATATTTTAGTTAAATTTTGAGTTTGAATGTTTAAGAGAAATTCCATTAAAGAGGTATTATTATTATTTATAATTATTTATTGTTTATCGTTATTTATTTATTATTGTTTATTATTTTTTATTTATTTATCATTTATCACTATTTATTGTTATTTTTTTATAGTACAATTGGTTGATCTTTGGGAAAATTTTTGATTTACCAATAACGTGATGAGTTTACAAAAAAAGTAAGTAAAATAACATCTAATAATAATAATAATTATTATTACTATGACATTTTTAATATAGAATTTTTTAATTTATTTATAATTAACTTTTTATATTTTTTATTTATTATTTATTATTGGTTTATAGTTGAATCTGCTGACGAAGTATATTAATTACTTTCACAAGAAGTATCTCGCCTACAAGAATTATATGTTAAATGTGCCAAGATTTATCGATGGGTGTTGGAAAGACGTGCCTTGATCGAGGTAAAATTATTATTAATTTGTTTCTTTATTGATATTGATTTCATTTATATTAACATCCATTATTCACAGAAAATGATCGAATTCGAATCCGACCCACGTCGCCACTTTCAAAGTCCATTCCAACTATTGGAAGAAGAAAATCTTGTTGGTCCAATTTAGTTAAGAAAATTTAGTAGTATTGTGTGAGCTTGTGATATAACAATATGCTCCGAAGCCTGAGGTTTATTATGATCAAATTTAATTTATCAAATTAATTTTTATATCAATCATTTAATCAATTATCATTTAAAAAAATAGATTAATGAAATTATTAGCAACAGTTATTTATTTATTTATTTTAAAAGTTATTAAAAATGGTTAAAGTTATGCAAATAGGCTTACAACCTAATTTAATTGAATTTCTACAAAAATATTTATATATATAAAAATAAAAATAATAAAATATTTATAATATTTAGAATTCATCAATATCATCATCTAAACAAAAAATAAATTAATATAATTAATCAGAAAATAAAAAATAATATAATAAATTAGTATAATTAATCAGAAAATAAAAAATAAAAAAACAAATAAAACGTAATATAATTGATACTTACTAGTAGTTATATGAGAAAAAGATTTAGTTAATTCTTCAAGTTCTCTTTCGAAGTTTTCTTCGTTCTTGGGTTTTGGAAGTTGTGAAAAATTAAGAAGTCGACTGGTATAAATTGCTTGCTGGTGTGTTTGATAATTAAGAGGAGTTGTGGTTGTTGTGGTTGTAGTTGTTGTATTGGTTGATTCTTGATTTTCTGAAAATTCTTCAGCTTTTTTAATTTGGATTACAATTTCTGAATCTTTATTTTTCCCTTTTTCTAAATAATCTCGATAATCTCTATAGTATTTATACAACTCATTCCATAATTCTTCGAAAGTGGGTCTGTGTGTAACTCGAGCGTCCCAACACTTCATAATTGTTCTTGTAATCAATTTTGGAGTATGAAATGGAATTTTTGGTCGTAATCCATTGCATATTTTAATAGCCAAATCTTCATCATGCGGTATATCGGGATATGGAGGAAAGCCCGTAATCATTTCGTAAGCAATAATTCCAAATGAATATACATCAGCAGCTTTTGTATATTCTTCATCACCACTTAATACCTCTGGAGCAATATATGGTAATACACCAACTATATTCTTTTTTTCAGGATTATTTGGATTTACCCCTATTAGTTTACTTAATCCAAAATCTGAAATATGTAAAGAATCTTTAAAATCGGATGATAAAATATTTCCAGGATGGAAGTGAACTATATCTAATTTATAAAGATTTTGATTGTAGCGATGATGGTGAGATGAGGTGATAACTGATAATAATTTGCGTGTCAATCTTAATATTAACATGAATTAAGTTTATTTAAATTTTTTATAANAATTGTTCTTGTAATCAATTTTGGAGTATGAAATGGAATTTTTGGTCGTAATCCATTGCATATTTTAATAGCCAAATCTTCATCATGCGGTATATCGGGATATGGAGGAAAGCCCGTAATCATTTCGTAAGCAATAATTCCAAATGAATATACATCAGCAGCTTTTGTATATTCTTCATCACCACTTAATACCTCTGGAGCAATATATGGTAATACACCAACTATATTCTTTTTTTCAGGATTATTTGGATTTACCCCTATTAGTTTACTTAATCCAAAATCTGAAATATGTAAAGAATCTTTAAAATCGGATGATAAAATATTTCCAGGATGGAAGTGAACTATATCTAATTTATAAAGATTTTGATTGTAGCGATGATGGTGAGATGAGGTGATAACTGATAATAATTTGCGTGTCAATCTTAATATTAACATGAATTAAGTTTATTTAAATTTTTTATAAATTTAGATAATTATAATCCATCTTATTCAAAAAAATACTATCATATAAAAATCAAAGTCCTTCAAGTACTATAAATATTAATAAAATTGATAAAATCAAGAAATTTTCGTGTTCAAAGTTAATTTTTCTAAATTAGAACAAAATTTAAAAACTATATTGAAAACTTAATAAAAATTTTTTATTATTAATAAACTTTTTCATTAATTTACAATACAATGTATTTAATATTTACACTTGTTGTTGATTAGCCAATAAATAAAATTATTAATTAAATGAAATATCTGTTAATGAAATCTTTTAAATCCCAAAAATTATTACTTTTTATTCCTATTAGTTAATAATAAATAAATGTAAATATGAGATAAGAGCAAAATTCAAAAAACATATTCTATGGGTTGGGTTTTATCTCTTTTGGTACATGGACATGACTGCGGACAGTGTTGTGCATTTAACATGTCCCTGGGTTTTTTTACTGTCCTCATATCATCCGCACTGTCTATGCCCTTAACTAGCTTATTAAAATAGAACTTTACAATTATATGCAAAAATCAATTTGAACAACTTTAGTTAATGACTCAAAGCAGGTTTTGTGATAAAATTTTACGTTATTTACGTTTTAAATAAACTGATTTTTGTACCTTTTAGGTAAAACCACTAACTTCTTATATGTATATGCCAAAAAGTGTAATTTATTTGTATGTACGTATTTTGTTTTCAAAAGAACGAATATCTTTTCATAGCAAAATAAAATAAACAAATTATGAATAATAAATAATATAAATTTTTAAAAAAATCATATATAATAATATTAAAATCAATAGATGATTTTAATCTCATAAGAATTTTTATTAATAATTCTGCTTGGAATTATTTATAATCATAATATTAAGTTATTTAAATTATAATCCTTTCCTTGTTTAGGTGCTATATATGTTGTTTAAAATTTTAAAATTGAATAGTATGGTAATAAGACTAGTAAGAAAATTTAGTCTTATTTAAAATATTCCTAATTATTTAAATTATGTTACAAAAATTAAAAAACTCATTGATGAAAATTATTATGAAAAATATTAAATAACTTCATAAGTTTTCAAGCTAGAATAGCGAAAATTAACATTTAAGTAGTTTCAAACTTATTTTAATCGCTCAAAGGTAATTTGGTTTGATGAGAAATACTAAAAACATGAAAAATTTGTAAATATATTCTACTTTAAATTAATTGTTTAACTCTTTTTTTTACTATTTTTCTTTAGTCATTAAACAATAATTCTTTAATATAACCTAGTGAAAGCAAAAATGAATCGTCAATCAATTATGAGGCAGCAAAAATTATTATAAGAGCTTTGTTAAATTCCAATAATAAGTTTCATATTAGTATGCTTCGAGAAATGATCTAATGAGTTGTTGAAGAGTAATGTATTTATTCGCATATGATTGTAATTCATTTATTAGTTAAAGAAAAAAATCAAATTAAATATTTTGCCTTGAAAATGATGAATTGAAATTATAATATATCCGAAAATTAAAAATATAAAGTTAAAAATACAAAAAATAAAACCATGATTATTTAAACCATTTTTTATGAGAAAATATAAAGACAAATATCTGATAAAGATTTTCAAAATCAAGATCTCATTATATAGTTCGCAATTTCACTGAATTAAAATTTGTAATGATGAAATAATGATCTAAAATTTTAATCCTATTCCTTAAAAAAAGTTCTGTTTATTCTTTGATCATTCGATTAATATCTAAAGTACTTCATATAATCATATATTATAAAAATCTAGATAAAGAAATATTTGGCACTAGATCAAGAATCAGTTGTTGCATTTCCAGGCATTTTAATAACTTTTTCTCTTTTTTTATAAAAAATAAAAGCTACAACTACAATTAAGATTAGAATAATAACTGCACCACCCGTTGTAAGACCAATAATTAAAGCTTTTGATGATGATTTTTTGGTTGGATTATTAATAACAGGAGGATTAAAATTTGTAACCCATTTATTACTCGTTGTATCGTAAAGATGTACATCTGAATTATATGAGGAATTTATCCATGTACCATTTCCTAAAAAATTTAAATAAAATGTCAGTAATCAAATTGAAAAATGATTAAATATTAAAATCCACTTACCAAGTACAAAACCAAATGTAATTATCATATAATTGTAATATAAACTTGCTGCGTGGGAACACATAAATGGTGGAGAATTGACTTTGGAACTTTCAGGAATGGTCCATTCAAAAAGAGAATTATTTGTATCTAATATCGCAAGGTTTGGACTAACAGAGTATACATTACTAAATTCCCCTTCAAATGTACAACCTCCAAATATAACAATATATCCATCCGGTGCTATATAAAATATTTTAATTTAAATTTTTTGTTTTAAAGAAAGATAAAAAAAGATTTAAATGATTGGACACTTACTTAACACAGAAGTATGAAACCACCTTGAATCAACAGTTTCACCGGTGGCATTCTTAACATTAAGAATATATTATATTTATTTAGTTAAAATATTTTATATATTTTATAATTAATATAAATACATACCATTTGTGACCACTCATATTTCTTAGTATCAAATAGTCTAATCTATTTTAGAATAGTAAAGAATTAAATACCATTATTTATAAAAATAATTTATTTATTTAAATTGCTTACATTATTTATATTTATAGGAATTGTTTTTGTGGTATTTTCAAAATATTCGAATCCACCAATATAAATAATAATTCCATTTGGTAAAATATTAGCTGTATAACCACCGCATCGTGAAGGAAGATTTTCGGATATGCTTAAAGTTGACCAAGTCATTGTAGCGGTATTTATGTATTCATATCATTGTATAATGTTCCTACATATTCTGTTTTTGTTACATTAGTGGCATTATATCCACCAAATATATATATAATTCCCGAATTATCAATTACTCCTCTGATAGCCTGTCTGGCAGGAACAACCCCAGTAATTGATGGAGTGTCCCATTTTTTAGTAGAATAATTATATTCGTAGACTAGGGATGAATAATTATAATCTCTATTTTTAGTCATTAAGAATCCTCCAATTAAAAATACTGTAGAATTATCTGAAGTAACGACAGCAGCTGAAAGTGAAACACATATGAGAAGATTCCCTTCAGGAATTAAATTCCATGATAAGTTTGTATTATCAAATGGCTTTAACAAATCCAAATAAAATAATTCATATGCAGATACGAATATATAATCAGCATCGGTTTTTATTCCACCAAATATTAAGAGTTGATTATTGATTATAACACTATTATGATCGGCTCTATCGCGTGGTTTGTAGCATAAAATTGGATTTATTAATAAGAAAGTGCAAAAAATGAATCCGAGAGGGAGATACATGTTTTACGGATTCTATACATTTTTTATTATCTTTCCTTTATTATAAAAAAATTGGTGTTCGTGGGAGTCTTGGGTAGTACAAAAAAAATGAAAGTAGGCGATCAAGCATGCATAATACCCAAATAAAGTAATCTATTCAAATATTTTTTTTTCATTGACTCAATGAACAAAACTCTAATACTTTGTATTGTGGTACAAAAGAAAGTATAATCGCACCTTTTTAAGATCAAATATGATATGCATATAATAATTTAAAAAATGTAATAAATATAAATATATTAAGAACAGAACATTAATTCAAAATTTTTTTATATCAATTTTAAATATACTGCCAGATATTCTAAGAACTATTTCTTTTAACATTCCTTGTTTTACATGTAATAAAAACTGCAATTAAAATTACAATAATAACAATGGCGCAATAC
This sequence comes from Diversispora epigaea, assembly GCA_003547095.1. NCBI lineage: Eukaryota > Fungi > Glomeromycota > Glomeromycetes > Diversisporales > Diversisporaceae > Diversispora > Diversispora epigaea. The sequence continues at coordinate 257,373 of PQFF01000388.1, forward strand.
TAATTCCTATAAAGGCTAGACTTTTTGATCGATAAGGGTGTGGAATTATTTGTAAAAGTGTTATTAGTTATATCATAAGAAGTGTACGTATTACTATTTATTTATTTGAATAAAGAAAGCAGTGTTACATAAACAATTCTCTTTTGTACAGATAATCAACGATTTTCGCAAGATGATACAAAAATCATTATTACTATAAATGAAAAAATCTAGAATTTTTTATTTATAAACAAAAAAAAATATCATATAAAATAACAAGTTGTCATAGTTTTTTAAGATCCTTTGTAGCATTGCAACGTTGAATGTTACCATTTATAGTATCAATAACATAACAAGCTGTTAATATTTGAGATATATTATTATCTTTAAATAAAATTAAAGATTCTTCAGTTTCTGGCAAGCTAGATTCAAAATTGATTATTGATTTATTACTATCACTAAAACTTTCAAGTAAAAGTAATTCATCATCTGTTATTTCTTCTTTTTCTCCTGCTAATTTGCATGCATGTAATGACTCATTATTAAAGGTAAAGACTGTTTCTAAATTATTATTTTCATTGATTTCACTATCAGAACGAATGGTTTCATTATCAGATTCATCAAAAAAATCATGTTGAATATGAGATATAGGGATTTCATTATATAGTGGTAATTTGTTTTCTGTCATTACATTAACTTCAGACGAAGATCCTTCTTTGTCTACCAAAGTATTAAAAAAATTACAATTACTGTTTAATATATAAAATTATACGGATTATTTTTATTTATTCTTTAATGTGCATTTACTTATAAAAACAAAAGCTAGTTATAGGATAAATCTATCCATTTTGTATTTTTTCATATGAACGGCGAAGATTTACATTCGATTTTTCGATTTTGTAAATGTGAATGCATTTTGTGGGTGAAACTTTTTTGATCAGCATAATCCTGTTACACGAGTTTTTTAATAACTTTGGTTAAAGATCCTTTTTGCCTATAAAATATAATAAAAAACTAATAATCACTTTATGAAACATATTAATTAGTATATAAATTTTATATATACTCTTATATGCAATTATTATATAAAAACAGAAGTTATTAACAAAATTTTGTAAAAATAATATTTATTTCAATATTAAATAAATCGAAAATCATATCAATTTTAAAAAGATTTACATTTGCCATAAATAAAAAAAATAGTAATATTAAAAATGCACCACTTACTTGATTACATAATACCACCTTTATTATATAATCAATTATTAAAAATTTACATTTTTACGAACAAAAAATTCATATCAATATACATTTTTTATCAAAGTGCATCTCAACTTTAAGCTTGATGTAGCAAATGGTGATCATCAAGGGAACAAATTGATTATCCACAAGTGCATCTCATAACTTTTAACCTTGATGCAGCAGTATGGTTACGAACCCTCTTAATCAAAAAATCCGCGAAAAAATAAATAAATAATTGTTTTCATACTTTTTTTACCAAGTGAAAAACAAAAAATAAAATTGAATTTTTTTTATTTCGTTTGTTTTTTTTTGAAAAAAATTAACAAAAACTCGAAGATCATTTCCTTTTTTCCAAAAAAGGAGCGATTTTCATCAAAAAATCTCCAAACTATTTATTATCTATTATAACTAACTGCATTATTCCCTTTACGATTATTTAAATTCAATTTTATAATAATAACTAGCACTTATTAACTCTCCTCCCAAAAATGATCAATGATAACAACACGTCTTCTTCATCTTTTTTACCTTTATCATCACCACCTTCTACTTCATCTTCTTTACCTCCATCATCATTATATTCTTCTTTATCTTCTTCTTTATTTTCTTTACCTTCATCAGTACCTCCTTCTTCATCATCTTCTTTACCTTTATCATTACCACATTCTTATTATTATTCTTCTTCTTTACCTTCATCATCATCACTTTCTTCTTAATCTCCCTCACCTTCATCATCATCACCTTTTATATATTTGAAAACCAAATCTATCTTTACTTCCCAAAGTAATTGTGAGCACCAGATGTGTCGAATAACAAACAATTTTTCACTGCGAATGATTTACAAATATTTACACTGCATCGCAAAAAAAAACAAACCAAGCCAAATATTTCATGAAATGAAAACGAATATTAGATTCTCACAAGGCTTTGAAGGCTGTAACTAAAATTAGAGCACCGAGCCCTTAATATCCAATTCCCCACAAATTTTGAAGAATTCTAATAATTTCAGAACTAATTTTATTCCTCAAATTTTCTATATAAATCCACGCTGAATTGCCTTGAAAGAAGCATCATTACTTCTAAACAACAACAAAAATTTCTAAATTCTTCAAAAAAATAAAATGAAATTCACTTTAGTACTCTTGGTTACCTTATTCGGTATTTTTTAGAATTATATTTTTTTCATTTAAAATAACCATCATAATTTCGATAATTATATTTTATTTCTAATGAATTTCCTCTCTTGTAGAGCCATACTACTACTACAAACGTGACGCCGAAGCCGAAGCCAAGCCATGCTACTACTACTACAAACGTGACGCCGAAGCCAAACCATACTACTACTACTACAAACGTGACGCCGAAGCCAAGCCATACTACTACTACTACAAACGTGACGCTGAAGCCAAGCCATACTACTATTACTACAAACGTGACGCCGAAGCAACTCCATACTACTACTACAAGAGAGATGCCGAAGCAACCCCTTTTGCGCCCTTTAATGCCCTGGCACAAACGTGACGCTGAAGCCAAGCTATACTACTACTACAAACGTGGCGCCGAAGCAACTCCATACTGCTACTATTAAATTTTCAAATAATTCAGAAATAACAAATTTTATTTCTAGATTACATACTATTCCTTACTATTCCTTACTACAAAATTAATATTTTTTGCCAATACAAGACAAAATAATTTATAATAGAAAAGTAATTTTAGAATTTTTTGTATGTAAATATTGCAAATACAAAACCATATTTATCGCTCTTTTCAAATTAGTGCGATAATGTAAAAAATTTAGTTATATAATTGATTTGCATCCGTCCATTAGAAATATGGTAAGATCCACATGTCATATTTTGTTGACATCGAACAAAATAAAAATTCATGTATGTTTGAAAGCGAAAGGTATTAAGATATTCTATATTTTAAAATATTTTTATAAAAATGTTTAAACAACATTTAGGTACCATCATCAAATATTATTTTAACTTCCATTTTTTATATTAAATCTTATAAACTGGACTCGATTTTTTATTGAAAATGAGCGAAATTTTATGGATTTTTTTTATGTAAGCTGATGGGGAAAGTGTTAATATAATCCCAGTATTTTTTGAAAACGGCAAGGTATATACTGTATATATATAGTATAGAATATCTTAGAGATATATTTTTCGGAGTAATACAAAGTACTAAGCATTTTCTATAAAAAAAAAATATTAAGACTTTAATTTAAATAATCATTTCATTATTTTCACTATTTAATTCGAGTTGAGTAATGTAAATAAATAAAATAAATATGTATTGGTCATGTGAAGTGTCGACGATTTTTGAACTTAAATTTGATAACAATTTTTAAATCTTTCAAATAAAATTTAAAAGTTTAATAATAAAATTAATTCATAAAAAATAATTCCCTTTTTATACTAAATTATTTTACATATTTTGACGGAGCTATATAAACATTTAACAATAATATTCAAAAAATCAATAACATAAAGTAAATGATTTAAAGTCTTTGTAATTTGAAAGGTTTAAAAGTTTGTCAAATTAAATATTTGCCTTAAAAATGAATTATAAAATATCCGAATATTAAAAAAATATAAAACTCAACAAATAGATTCATATTTATTTATATCAATTTTATGAGAAAATGAAAGACTGAAATACTATACAAATATATTGCATTTGTTCAAAATCAACACTATTTTATTTATTTAATGAAATTGCGAACTGCCAACAGCTGTTAGAATGATTCATATAAATTATTATTTAATTATTATTTTAATTAATTTAACTTCTAACCTGAGAATATGTTTAAATTTATCTAACACGAATATATTATAATAATCATTATAGAATAGACGTGATAGTATTATAAAATACATACATAGAATACATATTATATTACATACTTAGAGTACACAATATTTCATCAAAAAAAGTTCCATTAGTTCTTTGATTGTTCATTTGTTAAACCATTGAAAAAGGTTAATGACATGATCGTAAATTATAAAGCATTAGATAAAAAATGTTTTTTTTTTCATAATCCATATTCATAAATATATATTAATTATTCAATTTCAAGTATTATTTCCAGATATTCTAAGAATTGTTTCTCTTTTTTTGTAAATAACAATAACAAAAGCTACAATTAAAATCAGAGCAATAACTGCACCACCAGTTGCAAGTCCGATCACTAAAGCTTTTGATTTTGGGGTTGGATTATCAATGACAGAAGGATTAAAACTTGCAACCCATTTATTACTTGTTATATTAAAAAGATATACTTTTTGATTGTATAATTGAGCATCTATGTCAAATCCTAAAAAAAATTATGAAATGTCATTAATATAATGATAAAATATTATCGCAAATATTAAAATCTACTTACCAAATGTAATTATCATATAATCAGAATGTAAATTTGCAGTATGTCCCCAGATAGATGGCGGAGAATTTTCTTCGGAATTAGATGGAATGGTCCATTCATAAGTGTTTGTATGTAACATGGCAATATTTGGGCTAACACTAGTATTATCAAGCTTACAACCCCCAAATATAATAATGTACCCATTCGGTGCTATAGAAAATATTTATTTCATATAATTTTAATTATTTAAAACAATAAATCATTTAAATAATTTAAAAATTTAACTAATAATTTAAATACTTAATATGGAAGTATGATATTGTCGTGAATCAACATCCTCACCCGTGGCAGTCTTAAAATCGAAATAAATAAGTTATATTTTATTATAATATAATACTTGTAAAATAAAAATAAATACATACAAAGTTTGTCCATTTAGATTTATATGTATCAAAGAGTTTAATCTATGTGTGAATAATAAAGAATTATATATATGTATATATTATATGTTAATATTTATTATTTATGAAAATAATTTATATTTAAATTACTTACTTTATTCATATTTACAAATGTTAAACTTGCAGATTCGTTTAACTTTTCCACTCCGCCAATATAAATAATAGCTCCACTTGATAAAAGATTAGCTGTATATTCGGCACATTGTAAAGGAACATCTCCGGATGTGACTATAGATGTAAAAGTCATCGCAACGGTATTAAATAAATACATTTCTTTTGTAATATCAGTGACATTATATCCACCAAATAAATATATATTTCCTTTTTCGTCAATTACTCCGTCCATATTCCTTCTATTAGGAAATATACTCCTAATACCTGTACCTGGTGTATCCCAAGTAGTGTTATATATGTTATATATGTAGAATTGATTTTTTATGGATCCTCCAATTAGATAAATTGTAAATTTATCCGAAACAGCAGTTGAACTATATATATATTCAGGAAGATCTCCTCCATCGACTAATTTCCATGGTAGGTTTGTATTATTAAATGGTATTGACAAATCCAAATAGAATAATTCATATGATTTAGAAGTGATTTCACCCGTATTTCCTCCAAGTATAAAGAGGCGATTATCGATTTTTACACTACTATGAGCAAATCTGTTGACTGGGTAATACGTGTCGCATAAAATAGAATTAATTAATAATAAAGCACAAAAAATAAATTTACTTAATTTAAATGGGAGATCCATTTTAAAAAATCGTGAAAATGAAAATTAAAAAAAGGTCGAAAATTTTTTCGGAGTGAGCGGAGTTCTTGTCCATGTCCATTTCCATTTATCGTGTTGAATTACACAAATTCATAATTAACAAAGTTACACGATACAGAAAAAAATTATAAAAACTTTATCAGATATTTGTTCTATTAATAAATTAAAAAAAATCTATAAATAAATTGTATCATTTCCGATTAGAAAATTTAGGTTTAATAAAAAACAGTTTTCCTTGTAGAGGACGAGATTAAGCACGTAACACGTTTTATCCCTTAAACGGTAGTGACGTCCAAGTTACTAATAAATGTAGGCAAATTTGCCGCAATTCACATGATTTACCGTTTAAGGGATAAAGATTCACTTGAATAGAAACAAAAAAATGAAAAGGTGATACAAATTAAATCCAACCGAAAAATATTTCGTTCGTTCGGTATTGGTATAAAATATAAATAATAGGATAGGATTTATATAACTTTTTTGGGGTTTTTTGTTCGTTTATTTATTGGTTTCGTGTCGTGTTATATTTCTTTTTCAAAATATTCAATGACTTTATTTTTAATTTTTTGTTCTTTTAGTATAAATTTCACAGAAGACTTTCTGTATTGATCATGATTGGAGCGTGTCAAAATCAAGTCTCTATTTCACTATGCTTTCTTATGTCAGCAAAACTCGGGTTCTGACTAATTTCAGATCTCACAATCTTATGATATTTGATTTTATTTTCAAGCAAAATTTGTTTTATATTAATACATTTATTATCTTTTTTTTGAGAGAGAGAGAGATAGTAGTAGCAATAAGTAGCTATAGAATCTGATAACCTTTTCTTTTCGATAAATTTCTTTTCTCTATTATAATTTTTACTATAATTTAATTTTCAATATTATTTCATGTCATGTCATGTCATGTCACGTTTACAATTTCATCTTTGATAAAACTTCGAGAAGATTTTTGTGTAACTTTAACAACACGTTTACAACTTCATTAATAGAGAGAGAGTACCATGTCGCTTAATGACTTGAGTTTCTATTGTTCGTAAAATAAATAATTTAAAATACTAAAATTAAATAAATAAATAAAATAATTTAAAAAATGCCTCGCAATTGCATTAACACGAATGATTTCTTTTTTTAAATTATACAATGCATGAGTAAATCCTGATGTACGAACATGGGACATAAATACCTTTTTATAAATGGTAATTTTAAGTGATCTTATTACTTGCCCCACTTTTTGCAGCACTATATACTGGAAGGATTTATTAGCTTTGACAAAAAAAAATGTGGATATTAAATTTATAAAATTTTTATTTACAATTTGTGGGTAAATAAATATTTACTTGTGTTAATAATCACACTACCTCCACGTTTTTTAAAAATTTAATTTCTATTGAATTCCTTCGATGACTGCAGTTTTAATAATTATTATTCTGCTATATATAAATTTATTTATTTATTTAGAGTCTTGTGCGCACAATTCCGGCATTATTGCAAACAATCTGGTGTTTTTTAAAAATCTGATCATAATAAATAAATAAATGATGATGAATAATGAAGTAATATTTTGTACATACGTCAATTCTACCAAAAGTTTTCACGGCTACCAAAACAAATTAAGATATTGGTTTTTATCTGTAACATCATAACGAACGAATATTATGCTACAAGATTATCATCAAAAATTATCATAAAGTTCTTTAAATAAATAAAGAAAGAACGAAGTAAGTTATTTATTTATATAAAGAAAGAAAAGAGGTTCTTTACTCTTTACTTAATTCTTCAGTTTTTCTCCTGACACTTGATCGATATCACCAAAAAACAACTTTGGCCCTTTTAAATAAAAATCAAAAAAAATATAATATTATAAAAATATTATATTTATTCTGTATACAATGATGTAATAATGATAAAATAATTTACAAAAATTAAAAAAAAATTATAAAATTTATCCACTCGGAGGTTACGTTACAAACACCATTCCATTTGAACCAACGGTAATTACTACAACTTTGTCATTTTTTTATAAATAAATAAATAATTTCTGAATTTATTTTTTTATTATAATAATGTAAGATCGCATAAAGTGTCTTTGATGTCAATTTTATTTATTTATTATTGAACTTAATAGAAATCTTAATTAAAACCATTCATACCCTAATATGTTAGTTTCAAAATCACATGGTTTACCCCAGTTATTATAATAAGTACAAATGATCGTCGTAATATGCTAGATTTAGGTATTGTTATATCTTTCATTGTTTCCACATTTGGTTCATTTGGTTGTGAGCAAAAATTTAAAACTGTGTAAATATACGTATTTCACAAAGAAAATATTTTTTCGATTTTTTTTTAAAATCTCAGAAACGAAACCAATTGTTTTATAATTTTTTTTTAAGAAATTAATAAAACCTAACCTTTAGAAAATTGGATTATTTTATATATTAAAACATGTATCTCCCACCTATTTTTTTCACTTTATTATTATTAATTAATTCGATATTATGCTACAACCCACTCAACAGATACCTTCATAATAGTATAATAATCGATAATCGTCTATTAATACTTGGTGGATTTACAAATACAACTGGATCATATGAATTATTCTATTTGAATTTATTAAAGCCATTTGATAATAATAACTTAACGTGGACTTTAATTCCCGAAGGAAATCTTACTGTATATGTATATCGGTCAACTTCTATTTTAAGTACGGACAATTCTACAATTTACCTAATTGGGGGAGTCAAGATGAATCAAAATGGATATTATGATTTTTCAAACCCATTCTACACATATAATTATCCTACTAGTAAATGGGATACACCCAAAATTATTGGTAATGGAGTTCCTATTAGACAGAGTATAGAAGGAGTAATTGATAATTTTGGAATAATATATTTATTTGGTGGATATAATGTCACCAATTTTACGGATTTTACTGGAGAACTTTACAATGATATTTATTCATTTAATACTGTCTCAATGGCTTGGACAACTTTGAGCACATCCGGAGATATTCCTAAACCGTGTTCTGGATATTCGGCTAATATTTTACCAAATGGATATATCGTTTATATCGGTGGAGTGGAACCAAATGCCTTAAATATAAATTTTACTCTCGTAAAAATAAATAATGTAAGCAATTTAAATATAAATCAATAAATTATTTTTAAGTTATTTGACATAAATATTAATATATTATGATTTATAATTCTTTATTATTAAATTATTCACAAATAGATTAAACTTTTTAATACAAAATCGTATAAATGGTCGCAGATGGTATGTATTTTTTGTTAATTTATAAAATATTATAACGAAAAAAAAAATAAAATAAAATCTTATGAATAATTTGATAACTTATATTTAATTTAATTTTAAGAATGCCATTGGTGATATTGTTGATTCACGAACGTCTCATAATTCAATATTAAGTAAGTATTAGTAAAATTATTTAAATTATTTATTATTTTTTAATAATCATATTTTAAACAAAAATTTTCATATAGCGCCAGACGGACATATTATTATATTTGGGGGTCGTACACAGGAATATACTAGCGTTAGCCCAATCCTAGCTTTGTTAGATACGAACACATATCCATATGAATGGTCCATTCCTGGTGGTGCTAGTTTTAATTCCCCACCATCCATTTATGGAAGTACCGCAAATTTATATTATAATTATATGATAATTACATTTGGTAATTAGATTTTAAAATTCTATTTTTTTATATTTAAATAAATAAAATAATTAACATTTAATTTATTTAATTTATTTAATTTTTTTAGGACGTAATATTAATACCTTAGAATATAATTCAAAAGTGTACCTTTATGATATAAAAAGTAATACGTGGGTTACAAGTTTTGTTCCCACTAATACCTTGACTACAAATAATAGTACAAATATTAATGATTCTAGCACAAATACTACAAACTCATCAAAATCTTTAGCAATTGGGCTTGGATTTACTATTGCAGCTATTATTATTATAATATCTTGTATTGCAATTTTTATTATTTATAGAAGAAAAAAACGGGAGGAGATGATGAAAAAGAAAGAAGCAATAGCGAATGAGGAAGAAACGGGAGAGAGAGATATAGAAACGGGAGAGAGAGATATAGAAACGGAAGAGAGTGATATAGAGACACAAACGAATGAAGGAAGTGAGTCTGGAGCACCACCTAATCCACCTAATCCACCACCTAATCCTTCCGATGTGCGACATGTTTATTAAAAATTATTATCTAAATTATCTGTTGTTACTTTATGTATTTTAGAAATTTATAACTTTGTATTAACATAAAAAGAATCGTTTATTCAGAATTTTGATATTTATTTAAAATTTTATTAATTATTAATTATGAGAGGAAAATAATAATACAAAATGAAATCCAAAATATTATTTAAAAAGCCAACTAATAATTTCTCCACAGCTAGTAAAAAATTTGCGACGATAAAAAATTATTTTCGATTCATTGTACTGTTGGTAATTAATAATTGTCAACTTGAGAATTTTGTTTTTGGCCTTTAAATAACGGTTATTTAATTTTTGTCCCAAATTTAAACCATATAAAAAAAAAAATAAAAAAATAAAAATAAAATATAAACTATGTATAAATTATGAATCCATTATGCATTTTTATGCTGACTTCTTTTCCATATGCTCCCTAACAATTATTACAGTACAATGACAATTATGAATGCAATGATCACTCACAGAGCCGAGTAGCATTCTAAAAAATTTTAATAAATTTTTTTAATAATTAATTTTTTTTTTTAACTGTAATTTTTTAATAATAGGAAAAGTGAAAAGTGAAAATAAAACTAACCGTTTTATGGCACCTAGACCACGAGATCCAAGAATTAAAGCATCGGCATTTAATTCAAAAACTTTTCGAACAATTTCATCACGAGCATCTCCTCGCATGGCTATTGCTTTAAATGAAAACTAAAATAATATTCGAAGAAATAGAAATATAAAAATTAATAAATAAATAATAAAATAGATATATAAATATTGATGTAGAAAATATTGAAAATATTACCTGTTCAGCCTTTAATTTTGACGCGAATTCATGTAGCAGAGTGTGACTTTCTTGTCTTTGCTAAAATAACATTAATTTAAAAAAAAAAAAAATTGTTTAAGAATACGATATAATTAAATGAATATCGTAGCAAATGTAAATAATAATTTAATTTGATTTGAATACCTGATCTTCTAAAGTACTAATAATTTCATTGAAATCCATATAACTGGCACCAATAGCTAAAAAAGGATTATAATTTTTTTTTTTTTTAATTTTTTTATTATTATTAACTTAAAATAATACGAATTAAAAATCTTACCGTACGGACCAGGTGTCATTGGAATTGGTCGAACATTTACTAATACAACCAAATCAGATTCTTTTCTCAAAAAGTTCTTTAGAGCCCAATCAAATGCAAAGTGACTATAGTTTGATTGATCAATAGCGATTACCACAACACGAGTAATAGCCGTATTTGGTGAATCCGCATCATGATTAGTAGTGAGAACTGTATCTTCTGGTTTATATTGTTGTTCTTGTGTTTCAGTAGATGAAGACATTCTTTTCAGTATTTTTTAGTATTCTTAGTATTTTTTGTATTTTGAGTATTTGAGTATTATTGANGAATATCGTAGAAAATGTAAATAATAATTTAATTTGATTTGAATACCTGATCTTCTAAAGTACTAATAATTTCATTGAAATCCATATAACTGGCACCAATAGCTAAAAAAGGATTATAATTTTTTTTTTTTTTAATTTTTTTATTATTATTAACTTAAAATAATACGAATTAAAAATCTTACCGTACGGACCAGGTGTCATTGGAATTGGTCGAACATTTACTAATACAACCAAATCAGATTCTTTTCTCAAAAAGTTCTTTAGAGCCCAATCAAATGCAAAGTGACTATAGTTTGATTGATCAATAGCGATTACCACAACACGAGTAATAGCCGTATTTGGTGAATCCGCATCATGATTAGTAGTGAGAACTGTATCTTCTGGTTTATATTGTTGTTCTTGTGTTTCAGTAGATGAAGACATTCTTTTCAGTATTTTTTAGTATTCTTAGTATTTTTTGTATTTTGAGTATTTGAGTATTATTGAAGAATTGGGTAATGAAGAATTGGGTAATGAAGAATTTACCTTTCCTTTATATATTGAAAAAATTTGACAATCAGCTCATTTTTTTTTTTTATGATATGATAATCAGCTCAAAATTCTCATGAATATGAAATCATGCCACAATTATTTTTAACAAAGTCACCTCATATAGCATGACATGATTTGATTTTGCGCCAATTAAGAAATTACACAATTTAGTATAATAAATAACCAAAAAGGAATTGACAATTCTTTGTCATACATATCATATCAAAATTAAAATTTTAAATGAGACTATAAATATAAAAGGTATTAAAAAATTTAGACATTATTTTGTCAGCTAATTTGATATTTGGTAAATAATTTATGTAATATTTGTTTCACTTGAGCACTGTATAATTTGAAAGAAGCTTTCGATTCATTCTTGTGATTTAATTTACCATGTTCTATTATTTATATTTTTTCTATTTTTTCTGGAATGGCAATGATCAAAACAAATTGAAAAGAATGAAAAAAGAATGAAAAAAAATGAAAAATTTGGGAAGTCTCAATTATCTTATGCTATGCAGGTTTTAGGAAGGATGGAATTTTAGTAATGAAATATTTTAAAAGAATTGACATTTATTAGGATGATAAAACATAAATGCTTAACTTAAAGGGACAACTTTATTTGCATTTATTTTTTTTTAACAAAATCAAAGTATGAACAGGAAAAAATTCCATCATTCTAATGAAAAAATTTCAAAGAGAAAATTCCTTTTATATAGAGAAGCAATTCGTTGAAAAAGAGAATGTCATCAGATGCTACATTCACTACTAGAACTACTCTCTCAAAGCAAGGATTATAAATGTATTACTGTATTAAGACAAAATAACTTTTCTTGAAAATAAAGACAAATATCATAGGATTAATGAGATCTGAAAAAATTTATCTTCAGGAACTGCATAGCATATAGTGAAGTATTGTAAAATATAGACTTGGGGAATAAAATATTGCAAACTTCAATTATAATACTATTATTCTTATTTATCTACTCCTTTGCAGTGTTGAAATAATGAATTATACTTTGTTTTAACTGGATCTCGTGCAAGTGATTTGTGCAGTCCTTCTGTCTAATCGAAAATACTAGAATTAACCTGGTGATACTGGTGAAACTGATGCACAGATGGTGGCGATTTTTTTATCAGGTGAAATTAGTGAATTGGTGAAACTGGTGAAACTGGTGAAACTGGCGAAACTATTTCACATGAATTATAATGATCATTTGTCAAAAATGAAATTATAATTATAAATTACAAATCGGAAATTATTTATGGTCGTTAATACTTATTAAACTTTTTATTTTTATAAGTAAATGTCAAAAAATATTACTAAGTAATAAGAAAGCTAAGAATCAACAGTATCTTCTATAAAAATTTCAGATCTGTGATTTTAAAATTAAGAGAATAATGGGCGTCTAAAGTTTTCTGTTTTAAAATTAAATAATTAATATTTAAGCGTTCACTATTCTCTCAGTTCTTATTTAATAGTCTAAAACTTATGATATAATAGGTGCATTTAGTTTATAGCTTTAAGTATACTTAGTAACGTTTTTGACATTTACTTATTAAAATAAAAAATTTTATATGTAGCAACAATAATGAATTGCTTCCGATTTGTATTTACAATTCTTTTATAAATAGAACTCTTGAAAATTCATGGGACTATTGTTGTAATAGTTTCACTTGTTTCACCAGTTTCACGAATATCACTAATATCACTAGTTTCCCTAATGAAGATTGGTGAATGATGAATGGCGAAACCCAGGGATTTAGTTTCACATCTATAGAAAATACAACTACTTGAATATTTTGAAAAAGAAGAAAAAAAAATTTTAGAAATTATTATTCTGTCTTTTTATGGAAAACTTTGTTGAATAAATTTGTCCCCTATTTTTCTTTATTTTTCTTTATTTTTTAAAACAACTATTCTTGATAATATTCAAAATACACAACAATTTAGATATCAATTTCATTATAATAAACACTTTTTAGTGCATTTGGTTAAAGTAAACTTTTTCAATGATAATAACTAACTACCTAATAGGCATTTAAGTTTTATATTTAATTATTTGGATATTTTTTATATTTAATTTGTATAATTATTCAATTACGTAAAACGTAAATTAACTTTAATTTTATTTGAATTAAATATTTTTAAGAGAAAAATCTGCATAGTTTCCGATTACATTTTTTGAAAGTTATATTTTTTTACTATTAAATAATGTGGCGCAAATTTATTTAATTTATATTTATTCGTTTAAAATTGGTGTATTTTTTTTTATTAAATTCTCAGTTTTCGAATTTTTTTCGCTTTTTAGATTTTTTTTTTTTTAAAAAAAAAATCTAAAAAGCGAAAAAAATTCGAAAACTGAGAATTTAATAAAAAAAATACACCAATTTTAAACGAATAAATATAAATTAAATAAATTATTTAAAATAGATATCTAATTTGAATTGGTCGTTGTTTTTTTAAAAAAAAAACGACCAATTCAAATTAGATATCTATTTTAAATAATTTAAATTTATTTTTGCATTATTTGATTAATTCAATTTTAAAATATATTCCACAATTATAAATCAGAAATGTCTTAAAAAAAAAACTACGAATTCTCGACAAATTACATATTGTATTGTGTATATAATAAATAATTATATATAAATGCGAAATCTACTCTTCAGAAATAGCATCCAATTTCTCTTCACTTTTTCCTTGTTCATCATGATTTTCAATTAAAGGACGCGGTATATCTAATGACAATTTACGTGTTTCTTCTTCTGTAGGTTCAATATTTGGACGTGCATGACCCGTGATTGTATTAATTTCTTTAGTCAGAGTTCTATATTGAAAGAAATCAAAATTAAATGAATTAAATTAATAATTGTTTAATATTTATATACATATGTGAAAAAATAGTTCAATAAAATTATAAAATACATACACGCAGAATTGATCTAAATCCAAATCGTTCTCATCCAAACCAAAAGGATTTTCGATTTCTTCTCCAATACCTTCAACACCCAATAAGACGATACAAGAAATAAAAACAATTGGAATTGTCCAATAATCAGCCAAAGAAACCAATTGAAAAGGCAATGTGACACAATAAATCCAAACGGTGTGGGCCTATGAAGAAAATAATAATAAGAATAGAATAAGAATATCAGAATAACAGAATATTACGACGATAATAATAACTGAAAAAATAAAAGAATAAATATTGAATAAAATACCAAATGAATAGAATAGGCCTTTGGGATTGGAGTTCTTAAGATTCTTTCAAATTGTGTCAAACAATCAGTCAAAGAGTTCAATGAAGCAAAACAAATATTTCTTGAAGGTACATCCAATATAGTTTTTTCTTGAGCGTGAATAAATGATGTGAGATAAAATAAAAGTTCCAATGGGATATTATGATTTTTAAATTCTTTTACTTCATGATGATGATGATGACGGTTAAATGCTTTGTTAAAAAGTTTTTCACCAAACCAAGGGTCCGTTTCAACTTTCGATTCATGTGAATTATGTTCCGTTAATGCTTCTAATTGTTCCCATCCAGGTAATCTTGATTTAATATTCGAAATAAGGGGTTTAAGATCTTCACAAATACTGCCATCTACTCCACGAAGATAATGTTTTGTTGCCAATGCAAATCCTAATACAAGATTAATGGCTGATTTCTTTTCAATAATATCCTTTTTAGAGTCTTGTTGCATGTTTACCCAAATATTACGAGCCAATGCACGAATACCAACAACCATAGTCGCCCAAAGACGTCTTCCCTCCCAATATCTATAAATATTTTTAAATATTATATTTATTTTAAATAATTTATTTAATTTAAAATTTTATAAATATTAATTAAAAAAAAAAAAAAAAAAATTATTATTATATACCTGTCATAAGCAGTATTTGTTCTATAAGTCAACAATAAACCAACAATAAAACCTAAAACAGTAATAAAAGAGAAGGGAATTGACGGTTTAAAACGTGTTTTTTCATTACATACAACTACTGCTACTGACAATATTGTTATAGATAATGATGACATTAAAACTTTTGGAATAACTGATCCAGTCCATCTAAATACAACAGGCTTTTCTATTCTTTTCATGTCTTTCACTCTTTCCATCATCGCCATTTCTTAAATTTTTTAGAAAATTTAATTAAAAAATTTATTANAAGATAATGTTTTGTTGCCAATGCAAATCCTAATACAAGATTAATGGCTGATTTCTTTTCAATAATATCCTTTTTAGAGTCTTGTTGCATGTTTACCCAAATATTACGAGCCAATGCACGAATACCAACAACCATAGTCGCCCAAAGACGTCTTCCCTCCCAATATCTATAAATATTTTTAAATATTATATTTATTTTAAATAATTTATTTAATTTAAAATTTTATAAATATTAATTAAAAAAAAAAAAAAAAAAATTATTATTATATACCTGTCATAAGCAGTATTTGTTCTATAAGTCAACAATAAACCAACAATAAAACCTAAAACAGTAATAAAAGAGAAGGGAATTGACGGTTTAAAACGTGTTTTTTCATTACATACAACTACTGCTACTGACAATATTGTTATAGATAATGATGACATTAAAACTTTTGGAATAACTGATCCAGTCCATCTAAATACAACAGGCTTTTCTATTCTTTTCATGTCTTTCACTCTTTCCATCATCGCCATTTCTTAAATTTTTTAGAAAATTTAATTAAAAAATTTATTATTAAAAAAAAAAAAAATTTATTAAAAAAAGTTTAAAGTTTTCTTTTCATGTCAATAGGTTAAATAAATAAATAAAAATTGTTTATGCGTAACTTGAAACAATTTAGAAATTTTCTGTTGCGGCAATAGAATGACCCTGAAAATTTTTACGAAAAAGACATTAAAAGTGGTCACACGTGCATAAATTTACAAACAACGATTCCGTATTCGGAAGCGAATAACGATAATAGTCATAGTATAACAAGTGGGATTTTTATTAATGGCACATTAGTGCAGTGTAGGTTGAGTAGTACAAGAGAGAGCATTGGTTATAATAAAATTACTTTGTTGGAATGTTTTAAATACAAAGAATTATTGTTAATAATAGATAATGTATCAATAAATACCACAAGTTTCTTAAATCATCATTATAAATGTTCAACAGGACAGGACAGGAAATACATTTATTTTTTTATTATTATTGAATTTTTTGGCGTTATTTTTGTAAATAAACATTTTTTTTTTCGGTGGCGGCGGTGAATGATCAATTAACAATGCATGTGAGGTGAGATTCATTTTGTATTACATTTATTCATTTCTCTGTATTCTAACAGAAATTTTTCTTTCGTTGTGGTACATACAAAGTTGTATTTTTTTTTTAAAAAAAAAACAAATATTTAAATATTGTCTTTTTGAAGTTTTTTATTTTTTCAAGAACGTGTCTTTTTCTTCTATAAACAATAAAACTAAATGTTAAAATAAATATTATAATAATAACTCCATCATCTACTCCAAACCCAATTATTAAATCTTTTGGTAAGTAAAGAAGTTGGATCATTAGTATTCACAGCGGTAATAGTACTCGTAATAACAGGAGGAGGGTTACCCATGAATTACTTTTGATATTATAAAGATATACTTGAGAATTATATTTATTATATTTTGGTTAACTGAGTCATCTAAAAAAAATCAAATAAATTATATTAATATCAATTAAAAAACAACTATCGTAAAATATTGAATATACTTACTCGTAGGTATAATAATTATTATATATATAGTCGTAAATTTGTCCCCAAATATAATAATTTATCCCATTTTTACTAATTGTGAGTGATATTTTCACAGACCATAAAATTCCGTGGGATATTCTCAATCACTGTGAAATATCAAATTAGTATTAATTAATCGAATCAGCGATGAAAAAAATTCAATAAAATATAGGCGATACAACAATATCAATCAATATAATATAGGCGATACAAATAAAATATGAAATTAATATCTTAAACCAATCAATGTGACGCTCTTTTTTATTTATATAAAAGAAATTTTAAATTATAATTTATTAAGTAGTTGATTCTTGTCCACCTGTATAAACGATAATTCCATTTGATAAAATATTGTAAAATATGGGTAAAGTTGTCCAAGTCATTAAGATAGTATTCAATGTATTCATATCGTTGTAGAATAGCGTAATATTCAATGTATTCAAATCATTGTATAAATTCGTAGTATTAGTGACGGTGGCATCATCTCCACCAAACATATATATATAATTTTTGAATTGTCCATTACTCCTTTTATATCCTTTCTAGAAGATTAATATCACCAGTGAATGATAGTTGGATCCATTTTAGAAATAGTGGAGTCATACATGGAGCCTTAGTATGAATAATCTTGAGCGAGCGTAATATGTGTCCTCCAATCAGGAATATCGTAGAATTATCTAAACTAACAGTACTAACAATAACGGATGAATCCCATGTAAATGCAAGAAGCGTTCCATCAGAAATCAACTTCCGTGATAAGCTTTTACTATCTAGTGTTTGATATGATAAATCTAATAAATTAATTCATTTGTGAATGCGTTTCCACAAAAGATTAGGAGACGATCATCTATTACACTATCGAACAATCGAACCAATTGATAAAATGATGCAAAAAATAAAAGATACTGTACACGCTTTAATGTGTTGTGTTAAATAATATGATGTTTTAAGGTTTCTTGATGTATTAGAAAAAACGAATTTGTTTCTAATAAATCGAAAAAACAAAAACAAATGAATTTTAATTATATTTCATTTATTTCTTTGTGTAATAGGTACATTAAGCGAGAAAAATTCAACTGTACATAAGACAAATATGGAAATCACGAAAATTGTTTCAGTGAGATAATGATTTTTCTATTTGGATTTATCAGACATTTTATAAAAAAAGTTAACGTGAATTTTAATTATTTTAATTCCTTTCCTATAACACATACATAGATAAAATATTTTTTTAAATTTAAATCAACATTCAATATTACAATTTATTTAACAAATTGAGTAAGCATAACATCACATCAAAATAAGTTTTCTTAGATCAAAGTTCTAAACATTTTATTAATTTATTGGTGGAATATCAACATTATTTTAATAAGCATTAACCTTTAATTGATTGATACTAATAAATATGGATACTCGCAGATGGTTATTCATTTAAATAAAATAATAATAATTATAATATGTACCACACTTCTATGAACTAGCATATTTTGGTTATAGGGTAAAATAAATACTCATAATTTTAAATAATTAAAAAAAATTTATATTAAAATAAATAATATGGCTTAGATGTTCTAATATTAATCCTAGATATAAAAAAAAATTTAAACATTTCAATTTTGATCGCTACGCTATAAAGTCACATAGAACACAAATTTTAACCTTCTAACCTCATAATAAAAGTCACTAACAAAAATTTTAACAATCGTGTTATTATTATTTCCTGTCCTGTATGGTAATTTATAATTTTATTGCTCGTAGAAGTAAAAAACGGATTTCAAAGAACGAAAAGAAATATTAATTATGGATTGCAGTAGAATGAGGTTAACTAAATAATTAACCATAAGTTTCGGTAATTATTCATTTTAAAATCGTTAACTCGAATTTTATTATATCAATCACCTTTTAACCTCTAAGTAAAAAGAATTTTACATATATCTATTGTTCTTTATAATACTTTATTGTGTAAATAAAGCCTGACTCTTGTTTAATATTTAAATATTCAACTATATAACCTGTCGACTCATCAACCTGCATTTCAAATCCATGACGACTTAGTTTCTTTTCAATATAATTTGTTTATTTGTTTTTAATTCAGCTTAATAACACAGATGAACTTTAGTTAGTAGCCGAGGCGTTTGTTTTATTGATTTTACTGGCCAATAATATTTGTGCTGGTCGATTTTTTCTATTATGAATATATAATAAATACAGCCACAAGCTCTTTATCTCTAAATTAAGAGAAAGTAATTATTTAAATATTTTATCCCTATTTTTTTATTTTTTTATTTTTTTATTTTATATCTCAAAGGAGTCTTTATTGATTAATTGGAACCCATGGTAAAGTCATGTGACTATCTTAAAATAAATACGAGTTTAAATTTTTAACCGAAGACTGACACTACGATTATAAAATTAGAATGTACATTGTACTCTAAAAAGTATTGATTTATAATATTCCGGAAGTCGTACATACTAAGAATATTATATAATCCTATAATTGGAAAAGAAATTGTAAACTGATAATATTTGAATTGTCTAAAACGTATAGTTTGGCATTTAAGGTTTTAGATAATCGGTTAAAACTACTACTACTATATCAATTATGTAATTATGAAACTATCGTATATTAAAATAATAAAATAAATAATTTGTATTATCTGATTTTTTTTAATCTATCATAATAATCCACCTCCACCTTTAATAATCAATAAATAAATAAATTAAATGTATACACAACTTTTAAGTACAATAACTTCTATGACTTGGCATATTACTTATTTATATTATTTATTGTTGTTATTTATTATTATTATATATTAATATATCATATTGATCATTATTGATCATTATTAATAATTTCTATTTTAGTAAAATTAGTAAATTGTTTCATTTTTCGATAATGTTCTATTGATTCTTCTGTGATACGAATCCTTCAGTAATGTGATGCCCAGTTGCGTAAATAATTGAATACAGAAAAGAAATTCTTTTTTTTTATTTGTCTGACATATATTTGACATATTAGACAAACAAATGAATATCTTGTCAATTTTAGTTTAACTAAGAATTAATTGTTTATTCTATTTTTCGAGTATGCATATTATACACATTATTTGATATTATTTTATTTATATTTACTTTATTTATTTGCTTTATTTATTTACTTAATCTATTTATTTAGCATAATCTAATTCTGTCCACAAAAAAAAAGTCGTTTCCCTCCAAAAAAAAAAACCACGAATAAAACCACAAAAAAAACATTTTTTAACCATTTTAGGCATAATATTGAATTTTTTTTTGTGGCTTTTTTTTTAAATGCATAAATTATAAATATATATATTCTCCCAAGATGGTTTAATATGTTTCAATTTTTTCTTTATTCCTTTAAAAAATTCAGGTTCAATTCTTGATTCATTTATTTTCATATACAGAACAAATCATATTGTATATAGATAGATTGTGCTATACATATTGTATTATACACTGTAGAGATAAAACACTCAAAACAATCATTTTCTTACATACATCCATACTTTTACTCTCCTTTATTTACACTCTCTGCATTTCTAACTTGAAATTTTCATTGGCCTCTCTTTCATTTTTTATTTATTTTTGATCTCTCTTTCTCTTCACACATTAGTCATAAAATTAGAATTTTATCTAGACTTTACTTTAACCATATTTAACCATATTTAACCATAGAACATAAAAAAAAACCTATACCCCGTGAATTCCAAATTATCCACCTCTCCTCTCTTTCAAAAATAAATTTATTTTCTCATGGATATACAACCCGATCCTACGATAACCAACATCACTTCGACCATTACCTCCGCTAACGATGCCACCTCCACCTCCACCTCCACTACTCTTTTTACTTCTTCTATTCCTACTATAATTTCTCCTGATTCACCAATAATACCTCAAGATAATTCTCGAATACCTGGTTCAGAAATAGTAATAACGTTGGGTATGTCTTTGGTAATAGCCAGTGCTATTTGTACCATATATGTAATAATTAGAATACTGACACGATGGTGGATTTCGCGGAGATCTTTATCTATGGCTTTACGGGTGCCTTTTTATATTGCTATCTCCGGTAAGTTTTATTCGTCATTTTGTTAATTGTCATTATTAATTATAATTATTTTTTTTTAATATATTTTTTTTCTTTATTTTGATAGATTTATTTTTAGTTTGTACACATATTCCAAATTTGGTAAGTTTATATTATCTTCTCACTTATAACTCACATTTAACGCTTAACATTTAACTCACATTGACATTCAACACTCAACTTGCACGCAAATAGTTATATCCACTATTAAGAGGTTATCCCTGGCCCGAAGAAAAATGTCGTATAATTGGTGCCACGACTTTCTTCTTTATCGGATGCAATATGATATTGGTTGGTACATTAGCTGTACTTACTTATCTACGTATATGTCGAAAATGGTACATCGATTTGGGTAGATTTGATTACAAGTTATTTTGTTTCTTGGTATTACTCTCTTTTATACTTACCATGATCGGAATTCCAAGTTTTGGAGCTAGTAAATATTGGTATGTAATTTATTAATTAATTATTTTTATTATTATTATTTTATTTATTATTTTTTATTATTATTATTTTATTTATTATTTCTTTCTTTCTTTCTTTCTTTTCAATTTCTTTAGGTGTTTTACCAATCGTAAGAATAAAATATTGCCAATATTAATTCTTCTATTAAATTTCTCAATATTGGCCGTCACATTATTTTCATACTCTATGACTTTAAAACGAATAAATTCCATTAATTTTCGTCAAGAACAACATAAAGCTCCCAACTCTGCTATTACCGGATGTAATAATAGATGTGAATCCAGATGTGATAATTCAAAATCTAAACAGATTGAACCAATTGTAGTAAGAAAGATTATTGGATATGTATTGATTTTTATATTACAGTGGACACCACCAATGGTTTATGTTATGGGTCAAATTATTAATGTAAGTATTAATTTATTATTATTTATTATTATTATTATTTATTATTTATTATTATTATGTTAATACATTATATCTAATAAATTATTATTATTTTATTATTTATAATATTTACAAGTATGATGCAATGTGGGTTTATCTTTTAACAGATGCCACTATAAATCTAGGTGGAGTAGGAAATATGATTCAATACATTATAAATGAAGGATTATGGGATAACTATGACTCACCACCAACTTCAACTGATTCTACTTATTTATCAACAAATAATCTTGGCGCTGGTGCTTCTAATTTTGGTACTTATACTATAGGAACTTCTTGCATTGGTGGTATTGGATCTTCTACTATTGGCTCATCTGCTATCATTGGCGCATCTAATATTGGGGCTAATACTTTACATTATCAACCTTCTCAATATTATAAAAATTATTGGAAAAATAACAATGTGAATGATGATATAGAGAAGAAAGGAAATTTAACAATAAAAACTCATAAAAATGATAATAGCATAATTTCTACTCTTCCCCATTGTTCTTATTTAACACCAACAAAAATTTTTTCTTCCTTTTCTTCCTCATCCCCTCTTCCTTCTCCGAAATTTCCTACACCTTTTAAACATCTATCACAAATTACTGTAGAAGAAGTTGTTACCATAAAAATTGAAGAATTTCCACCAAGCACTTTCACTTCCCTAACTAATGATTTCGATAATGAATTAAAAAATTATGACCGATCTAATACTTTTGGTTATAATAATCCATCATATATTTCTCTTCCTACTCCTCCTCACATTTCTCCTAATAATAAATATAATATTCTTGACAACGATTTATTAGCACCACCATTATATTCACATTCACCATTATGTATTCCTTACCCAGCCTCTTCTAATGATGATAAGAAAGGATCTATTTATAAAATAGTATTGACACCTGATTCTCCTCGCATGTGTAGTACTCCAGAAGATGATTCCTATATAATAAATAATGATGATGATGATGATGATAATGATGATGGTGATGATGGTAATAATAATAATAATAATAATAATAATAATAAT